>PVJH01000376.1:48809-334845 GCA_004026705.1 Nesogale talazaci
TTCCCTCCAGGGTCTGCCTTGAAGGGTACGCTTAAGGGGGAGCAGGAAGAGAGAGACTGGACAGTAAGGAAAGAAAGTGGAAGGGGGCTGTCTACCCACTGCAGATCCCAAACATCAACACCACCCCCCCACCACCACCACTATGCACACCCATTATTCACACTTTGCTGGCCCAGAGCACCCAGGAGGGACCATTTCTCTCTACCTGAAGCAGAGGCAGACGTCTTGCTTGATTCACAGGCTCAAGGGGCAGGCGGTTCCTGGGCTGGTTGCTAAGGTATCTTTTAAATGGAAATCAGGGTGGAGGGAAGTCACTTATATCATGCCAGCCATCTGCTAAATGTTGCTTCTTCTGTCTGGAACAGCTCGGAGGTGTTTCTCACAGGGAGGTAGGGGCAGGGAGGGGAAGAAAGGCCATGGGGTGGGTGGTGAGGGGCGGGGAAGACCTCCTTCCAGCAAGGAAGGGGAACTTTCCTTTTCTGTGGCCATATCCTTTCCTTCCCCGCTTTCTGGCCTCCCCTTTCTCTTTCCTTTTGTTTTAAAAATAAAATCCCATCTGGAGACTGATTACAGAGTGTAAGTTTGGTTCCTACTACTCTGCGTTTGCTGCCAGTATATTTCTGTGTATGTGTGTGTGTGTATGTGTGCGTGTGTGTGAGAGAGAGAGAGAGAGAGAGAGAGAGAGAGAGAGAGAGAGAGAGAGACTGGCTGACCACCGGTTTTAAACAAGTTGGTTTTTCTGAGTCAATTTGGCCTCAGCTTTTGAGGAGAGAAAGTACAGAGAAAGATGGGGTTTCTCCCCCCATAAAGAGTTCTAGTCTTGGAAGCCAACCAGGGCAGTTCGACCTTGTTTCATAGGGTCTCCATGAGGCAGCATCGACTTCCTGGCATTGTGTTAGGTGTTTGGTTTTCTGATAACACATCTCCCAGCAAGAAAGGCAAGAGTCCACATTGAAAGGAACCCTTGGGCCATCACCAGTTACTAGGCAACCTCTAGTGATGGAGACCAGTTCCCTATGGGCACCAAGCGCAGAGAAGCTTCTAGAGAGGCTCTAGATGATCCTCTGTTCAAATCACAGTTCTTCTCAGGCTAACTCAAAGACGGGGCAGAGCCAAACCTCTTCGGAGACATCCCGGGTGTCCCAAACAGCTAAACATTCATTCAGCAACTGACCTAAAGATTGGCCTTGGGAGTCCACCCCCCCATGCCACGCGGAAGAAAGGCCTAGTGTCCAGCGCTTTCCAAAGATTAGACGCCCCCCCCCCCTCCAAATCCAACCATGCTTATTTCGACTCTTGACACAAGCAAGGTCACCCAGAGTCAGGACTGATTCCACATTGGCTTGCTAGGTAGCCTTACACCTCTTAGACCTTTACCTCTTCGGCGTCTAAAATGGGTGTGGCAATACGGAGGTCCCTAAGGTAGAGTAGGGCAGGTAGCTCACTGGCCAACTTGCTCCGCCAGAGGGACCCTGCCTTTGCACAGCATGGGGGCATCTTCCGGATGTTGCCAGCATTCACCTTGCAGAGCTGCCAGGAAGCAGACCTACAAAGATCAAATCGACAGTTTGCCGAGCCTCTATTTCTCCCTGACTGAATCTCATGGGAAATTCTGCTGGCTCTCCCTGTGCTGCGTCTCTGCATCTGCCTCTCCTGGAAAAGGCCTCTCTCTCTTTCTTTCTCTCTCTCTCTCTCTCTCTCTCTCTCTCTCTCTCTCCCCCTGGCCCCCACCCACCAGCCCCTCCCTTCGTCCTGGCTCATAGATATTCTGAGCAGACCAGGGCCCCCGCTCCTCTGCAGATGAATTTCTCCTTTGAAGGCTGATTCTGACATTTGATACCAGCATCCATTTCACAGCCTTGCTTCTGCGTGGCAGTGGCGGAGCTGTTGGGGGGGGCCCCTCCTTGCTCAGGTCTGCCCACCAATAAAACCTGCGGCCCATCCTGTCCAATTTCATTTGTTCTTTCCTGCAGGCACCAGTCCTCTCCTACTCTCAACCCTCACCTGGCTCCCCTAAGCCACTCCAGGATGCACAGGCAGAGAGGGCCTGTCAGTCTTGGTTCAAATCCCTGCTTAGAAGACAGTTCCAACCCATCCATCCCATCCCACCCACCCCTGGATTTGAACTAATTGCGGGGGTATCCAGTGAGTCTCCTGGTGTCACGCTCCCCCCCCACCCCCCGCCGACCTCCTGTCCAACTTGGGGTTTAAGCCGCCTTTTGTTTGCCTGCTAGCACAATACATTAAGTGACAGTTCTCAGAGTGCCATTTTAATTGAGATTCAATAGTCACTCTTCTGTCAGTAATCTTCCACGCTGATTACCTAAAATATATTTATCCAGCTCTATTATGTCACAGATTTGAATTCATTAGACATTTGCTAATCCTCAGCAAACTTTTACTTTTCTGTAATGTGGTTTTGATTTAGAATCAATTGCAAGGACAAAACTACAGGAAACAATGAACCCCATTTATCTTTGCTTCCCAAGTACCCCAACATTCTCAATCAGACGGCCTTCCAGAAGGACCCCACTCATCCAGGTAGCCCCAAATTGTCCATATGGGTGAGTTCATGGGAATACAACTCCGGAGTGGGGAGAGAGAGCATAGAGGGACACATGGACGAGACTCAGTGCCCTAACAGCATCATTGATCATAGACCCAGCTGCCCCTGACCAATATCCTTGCCTTCTAAGTGGGCCAGGATGTCTGACTCAGTGTTGCTGAGGCTTGGGCCATGCAAGCAGGGACTGACTTGGATGATAACCTCGTTGGGGTGGGGGAGCATTCGATTTTTTGGCTCCCGCCTTCCCTGCACACACGTGTGTACACAGAGCCGCCCCCAGTTTAACTAGCAAAAGACATCCTTGGGTACAAGGGTCTCTGTATCCCCAAACTAAAACCAGACCTTCAAGTCAATTCTGACTCATGGCGAGCGAACCTACAGGCAAAGGAGAATGCCTCCTTAGGTGTCCAATGCTGTACATCTTTAGGGGCACAGGCAGCTTCTACTCTTTTCAGCAGAGTGACTCATGGGTTTGAACTGCCAGCCTTCTGGTTTCAGTTAGCAGTCCATCATTTAACCCACTGTGCTGCTGGGGTTTCTTCTGTGCGCCGTGCCCCCCCCCCCCACACCCAGTAAACTCTCTCTCTCTCTCTCTCTCTCTCTCTCTATTGATTCCCATTCATTGTGACCCTTTATCACCGCTCCATGGGGTTTGTGTTCTAGTTTACTTCTTATTGGCTGTAATATTTACGGTTGTAAATCAGCAGGCCTTTCTCAGTCGATGAGGCAGATGGGTTCAAACTCCTTGGTGAGCAGCTGAGCTTAATCTGCCTGTCCCGCCCACGAACTTCTTCCTCTGTAGGAGTGAAGGCTATTTCTTACCTCTCACAGACTCAGATGTCTCTGGAGAAACGTGTCCTGACCTCCTTCCATCTGGGGCTGCAATGAGTCACGGGGCGGGGGAGGGGGTGGGGGAGTGAGGTGTAGCTGGGACAGGCAGCCAAACTACTGCCAGAGGATGCTCTCCCTGTTTCCGGTGATAGCCAGCCACTCAGCAAAGATGGTTTTCTCAGCCAAGCAGCCCAGCGAGCCCCGACTGAGTGGGACACAGAACTCCTAAACTCAGTGACAGTGCTAGAAACTAGTTCCAGCATTTCTCCCATTCAGTTGTTCGGTGGAATATCCTTGGCACCTCTTTGAAACCAGGTGAGGTGCTGGAGTGTCAGTGGTGGGTGGACAAGACTGATGAAGTCCCTGCCTTGTTGTTGCTGTTAGAGCCTAGGAAGGCAGGAAGGGAAGCGATCAAGGGAAAATAATGAAAAGATAGGATGAGTGTCCTATCGCAAACACAGAGGAGAAACTGCACAGGCTGTGTGGCTCTAGGAAGCAGATCATCCGACTTCTCTTCCCAGGTCCTGCAGGGTGGGCTTGAATCATCAGTCTTTCAGTCTGTCATCAAGCACTGCTCCATGGGCACCGCTCTAGCCCTGGTGGTGTCGTGGGCTTTGAACCACAAAGTCAGCAGCTCGAAACCACCATCCACTCTGCGACAGAAAGAGGGGGGCTTTCTACTTCTCTAAGCCATCACGGTCTAACCAGGTGGGGCGTCATTATCAAGGAGTTGGTGTTGACTCCATGGGCAGTGAGTTTGGGGGAGCTGAGACTTCAGTAAGGCAAGTCAAGAATGATAAAGAGCAAAGAGCTTCAGAGAACTCACTGCTGTCAAGTCATGTCACATGATGGAGTAGAACTGCCCCTGTGTGTTTCTGAGAAGGTCCATGTCTTTCTTCCCCGGAGTGGCTGGTGCTTCCCAGGCGCCGACCTTGTGGATTGCAGCTCAATCCATAACCACTGCACCACCAGTGCTCCTCTGAATAGAGATGCGGAGACAAAAAGAAGGAGTTCTGCCAGGTAGACAGAGAGATAGGGGAGAAGCCAGGCAGAGCAAAGAACATGGGGAAACCTGGAGGAAGAGAAAGCCTCACTCACATTTAAGGACTCGGGGAAGGTCCAGTGTGGCTTGGCCTTGAGAGCAAAGGGCTGGTGAGGGAGAAGCTGGGGGAGAGAGCAGAGCCAGCTCCTATGAACCTGGATCTGTGTGAAGGTGTGAGAAAGGGGCCCCTGCAGATGGAGAAGATTCCCAGTGAAGTGCAGCAGAACAAGGCCAGAACATGGTGGAGCACAGAGAAAGGTGTAGGTGGGAAGCTTCCAGAATCACTCCAGGGATGGTTGCCACTAGTGGGTCTTGAGTCAGAGTGGCGGCTCCTTCTCAGGAAGGAGCATAGGGAAGGGAGGGACTTAGCTGGGTGGGTGGCTGCTCACAGGGTAGGGGTGGGGCGTGGGATGGGAGGGACATAGCAGAATAGTGTATAACAGGCATTTCAGAGAAGCCTTTAACTGGATGACAGTACTAAAGATGAAAAGACCAAACAGAAATGCCTTGTAGAACAGAGCTTCTGTAAATTTTTTCTGTGAAGACACAGGTAGTAAATATTGTAGGCAGTGAGAACCATGGGGTATTGTTCACAGGTACCCAGCTCTGCCGTATTACTCTGAAAGAGTTCTTCAACAATGTGGAAACATATGAGCATGTCCCTGATCCAATAACACGTTATTGCCAAAACAGCCCAAAGGCTGGATTTGGCTCAGTCCAGCTTCAGACAATCCCAGCTCCAATATATAAGGCTAAGGACCACCTTAGATGTACTGTAAGCATAAGATACATACCCATATTTAAGAAGTTAGCACCAGAAAAGTTACACATTGCTATAATTTTTACATTGATTGCACATTGAAAGAGTGATGTGATGAAACTGGAGGGTCAGATAAGCTATTGCACCCGTTTCTTTTACTTTCAAAACCTATTGCACCCGTTTCTTTTACAGTTATTTTCTGAAAAACATGATCTCCAACCTCACCTTATATTTCGATTGGGCAGCACTGTTTGAGAACAGCACCTTTTTCCTCAAGGGAAATAGATACTAATGCCCTGATCTTGCAGAGACCCTGGAAACCCTGGCAGTGCGGTGAGCTATGTGTTGAGCTTCTAACCACAAAGTCAGTGAGTGGTTCGAATCCACCAGCTGTGCTGTGGGAGAAAGATGAGGCTGTGTATTTCTATAAAGGTTTACAAGCTCAGAAATGCACAGAGGCAACTGTCCTCACTCCTATAAGATCTTGATGAGTCAGAATTGAAGCACTTTGCCACATCTTCCTTCCACAGAGGTGGCTGATGGGTTTGGAGGTGCTCATCTTAGGCATTATACCCCCAGAGCGATGTGTGTGTGTGTGATAGTTGTGTTTTTATTGGTGCTCCTCAAACTGCGATCTGTGGTGCCCTGCTTCCTCAAACTATTAACAGCTATTGCTCAAAATAGGAGTGGCTTTAGTTAAAAAAAAAAGTTCGGGGAAGGACGGGGGAGTCGTGCAGAATTAAACATTCACCGGGTTTAGAATTGAATTCCGCAGAGAATGCCTCACCCCTCCTGAACTGGCTGGTGTTTATAGAGGCACTCTTCTCACAAGAACAGGAGGGACTAGGCAATGCTCCCCCAACATCGTTGGCTTTAGAAGTATTATTTATTTATTTTTGGCAGAATCCTAATTAGCACTCCTGGAAGGCCATTTGGAGAAGGCTGGTCTGCATGGCGATGCACAAACAGCAGGATTTTCAAAATCCACCTCAATTGGCTGTTTTCAGTGCTGCAGAAATAGAGGCCACTGCTGCAGCAGGTCGATTTAACATGGAAATTTGAGAATGTGAGAAGTTTGGGGGCCACGAAGATCTGGACCAAACTCCCCTATCCAGAGGCCCACCTGCTAAATATCCATTCATGTCAAAGCCCCATTCCACCCCCATCCCTCCCCAAGCAGTAGTGGTCTACCACTGGGTAGTGGCTGTTCCCTAAGGCAGAGTGGGAGTGGGCAGTCCCTCTGGGCAAGGGCGTTAGGAAGCCACCTCCAGACACTGACCCTGTGTCCCTCTCTTCCAGGCGCCGCGGTGACCTGAGTGACCAGATCATGGAGACCCTGCTTGGTGGCTTGCTGGCGTTTGGCATGGCGTTTGCTGTGGTCGAGGGCTGCCCCAAGTACTGTGTCTGCCAGAACCTGTCTGAGTCACTGGGGACCCTGTGCCCGTCCAAGGGGCTGCTGTTCGTGCCCCCGGACATCGACCGGCGCACGGTGGAGCTGCGTCTGGGCGGCAACTTCATCATCCACATCGGCCGCCAGGACTTCGCCAACATGACGGGCCTGGTGGACCTGACGCTGTCGCGGAACACCATCAGCCACATCCAGCCCTTCTCCTTCCTGGACCTGGAGAGCCTGCGCTCCCTGCACCTGGACAGTAACCGGCTGCCCAGCCTAGGCGAGGACACCCTCCGCGGCCTGGCCAACCTGCAGCACCTCATCGTTAACAACAACCAGCTGGGCGCCATCGCTGACGAGGCCTTCGAGGACTTCCTGCTGACGCTGGAAGACCTGGACCTGTCCTACAACAACCTGCACGGGCTGCCCTGGGACTCAGTGCGGCGCATGGTCAACCTGCACCAGCTGAGCCTGGACCACAACCTGCTGGAGCACATCGCCGAGGGCACGTTCGCCGACCTGCAGAAGCTGGCGCGCCTCGACCTCACCTCCAACCGGCTGCAGAAGCTGCCCCCTGACCCCATCTTCGGCCGTTCTCAGGCCACACTGCTGACCGCCACCCCCTCTGCCCCGCCCTTGTCCTTCAGCTTCGGGGGCAACCCCCTGCACTGCAACTGTGAGCTGCTCTGGTTGCGGCGGTTGGAGCGCGAGGACGACCTGGAGACGTGCGGCTCCCCGGGCGGCCTCAAAGGGCGCTACTTCTGGCACGTGCGCGAGGAGGAATTCATGTGCGAGCCGCCGCTCATCACGCAGCACACGCACAAGCTCCTGGTCCTGGAGGGCCAGGCGGCCACCCTCAAGTGCAAGGCCATCGGGGACCCCAGCCCCCTCATCCACTGGGTGGCCCCCGATGACCGCCTGGTGGGCAACTCGTCGCGGACGGCCGTCTACGACAACGGCACCCTGGACATCCTCATCACCACGTCTCAGGACAGCGGGGCCTTCACCTGCATCGCCGCCAACGCTGCCGGAGAGGCCACGGCCGCCGTGGAGGTGTCCATCGTCCAGCTGCCACACCTCAGCAACGGCACCAGTCGCGCCGCACCCCCAAAGTCCCGCCTCTCGGACATCACTGGCTCCAGCAAGACCAGCCGGGGAGGGGCCGGCAGTGGGGCCGCGGAGCCTCCCAAAAGCCCTCCCGAGAGGGCTGTGCTGGTGTCCGAAGTGACCACCACCTCTGCCCTGGTCAAGTGGTCGGTCAGCAAGTCCGCCCCGCGGGTGAAGATGTACCAGCTGCAGTACAACTGCTCGGACGACGAGGTACTGATTTACAGGTGAGCCAGAGGCTGCGCCTCCGCCTGGCGGGGAAGCAGGCGTGGGGAGGGCTTTGAGGTGTTCCCACAGACCCCTCACCCCAAAGGGCTCGGTGGGGATCCAGAGAGCTCTTGATGGTAAGAAAGGATTGAACATCAACCACAAGCTCAAGGACACCACAACTCATACTGTACCTGGTGGCCCAAGGAGCTGACCCTTCCCAACAAAGCAAAGTCACTGCCACCAATGCATGTACTCACTCAAGGTGGACCCTACAGGACAGAGGAGAAGCGCTTCTCTGGTTTTCTGAGACTGAAAACCCTTAGGAAGCAAAAAGCTTCATCTTCTCCCCAGAGAGCAGAGGGTGAGTTCAAACCACTGATCTTGCTGCGAGGTGCAGCTAGCAGCCACTGTGACACCAGGAGTCCTCCCTCTGTGGAGGGATAGATTTATAAGTGATCGCAGTTCAGGCTCTGAGATCGGAGAGTCGACTGCGAATCCTGGTTCTGCCATGACCTTGTCTTTTCACTCTTCTAGCCAGCTCTGTTTCTTCCTCTGCAAAATGAGGATAAGCTAGATTTGGTTTGGATACAATATTGGAGGCTTAAAAACAGAGAGAGAGAGAGAGAGAGAGAGAGAGAGAGAGAGAGAGATGAGTTTGGGGAAAACTTGTTGGTTAATATAGTTAAAAAGTTAGGGAACTGTTCAAAATCAATTGACTGAAAGCCCCTCTCCTACACCCACCCATGCAAACCTCTGGTGGTCTCTGAGTGTCTTGTTCCGGCCTGCTGCTGATTGAGTGGATTCTGACTCAGGGAGGCTGCTCTGTTGGGTTTTCAAGGCTCCCATCTTTCAGAAGCGGCTTGCCAGAGCTTTCTTTTGAGTCTGAACAACCCATTTGTGCCTGGTAGATGAACTCAATGCTTTAGCCATTTGCGCCAGCCAGGGTCTCCCGGAGTTTCTTATTGCTGGGAGTTGTCGAGGCGATTCTGACATGGGCAACAGAGCCTGGCCCTGCTGCCTCCTCCCAATCGCCATTATATTTGAGTGTTCTGTGCTAGCTGTGGTGTCAACCCAGCTCCCTGAGACTTCCTTTTTATCACTGACCCTGTACTTTCTCAAGCAAGATCTCCTTCTCCAGGCGTTGTTCCCTTCTGATGACAGATCCAGGCACATGAGGCGACATCTCCCTACACTCACTTCAGAGGACGCCTTGAGGGGCCCTTGTGATGTCGCAATTCCTCGTTGGGCCGTGATTCCCATGGTTGGCAGTTTGAAATCGCCAGCAGCTCGAGGGGAGAAAGATTGGGCTTTCTACTCTGGGTCAGCATTGACTCATGGGCAGTGAGTCGCTTCTTGTTTTCTGAAGGTGCATCTGGTTTGACTGGGTCTTCCTCCACACAGACTTGTCTGTGCCCTCGAGGCGAGCTCAATGTTCTTTGTCAGCGAGTCTGACCTTCCCTAGATTATGGTCTCCTCTGGGTTGGTCTCACTTTCACCAACTTCTGCCCTCTTAACCCTGGAGATGGCAAGCGTTCCTCTCCCACGTGGTTCCACAAGAGTCCTGGGTGAGTTCTCATTAACCAACACAGGTCTCCTGAGCTCCCTGAATCCAAAAGGAGACCTCATCCAGTTCACTTGCCCTGACTTCTCTGGTCTCCAGTGCCATCTTTGGGAATGTTGGCCCAATAAAGGTACCGTGAGGATAAAGGGGTTATCTGAGCTAGGAGAAAAGAGTGGAAGGTAAGAACCAGTGCATCCACAGCCTAAGGGATAACTTGATTTATAACCTAGTTATCAAGGTTGACATTTCTTCCAGCTTTGAATTTGTGAGTTGATAAGTCTTGGGATGGATGGATGAAGGAGAGCACATAAGGAAGACTTCATGTGCTGGATGGAGTCCACGGGATTGACAGAGCATCGTGATCCATGGAAATCGTTGTAGAGACTATGGGCCACGCACCGTGACTGTCGTGGGACACAGAAACCTCTCTTATCTTGGCATCTGCTGGACCTGTGCAGATTGTAGTTCTTAGTCTCAAGATGTACAGAACGCAGCTTTGTGACTTAAATTGGCACACGCATGCCTGCACAACACTTAACTATCCCAGGGAGCCTCAGAAAGCTCCAAAGGTTCATTCCCTCGCTGCCCACTTACATATCATTAAATACAAATATATATGCATTCTTATAATTATAAAAATAATAGTCTTTGTAGCAAAAGCCAAAAGAAGTGTTAAATCCTAACAATCCACAAATATGGGTGCATAAGAATACACATTCCATCCTTGATTCAATTCAAATACATACTCATTCTATATATTTTACAATTAAATTACAGATGAAAGAATAGCCAAATATATATACATATTTTTATGTATATTACAATTATAAACTGTAATCTGTAGGAAATTTGAAAACCAGCAGTAAAAATTAAAAACAAACCTGTTTTTAATTAAAATGTATTTAATTTACATCTAGAGTCTTTGAAGAAGATCTAAAAAGCAACATTAGAAATCGAACCCATACATTATACAATTTGAATATATAGATAAGATTTGTACTTTTCCTAATTATAAGAGTAATAAGTATTGAAGATAGAAAATTTGAACAGCTGAGAAAACTAGAAAGAGGAAAATGAATGTGATTAGTTGTAATCACCCCAATCCAAAGAAACCTGAAACATTTGGGAAGTGAGTTTTACTGACATGCCAAACAATCTTATCATTCATCTGGAATACACTTCTGAATCATAATTCTTGCCATTCAACATTATACCTTGCTTAGTTCCCATGACACTGAATGTTTTTCATGTCTTTGTAGCCTAATTTATTTAACCAATCTTCTACTATTAGCTATTTAATTGGTTTCTTGTTTCTCAACACTGAGAATCACACACCAATGAATATCGAGGTATACAGAGGTATTTGTGTAGTGCCACTAGTTTCCTTAGCTCATTTTCCTAGGGTTTGAATTACCACCTTAACAAGTGGATTATAATCGTTACATGTGACATCTAAGTGTTTATTTAGCCTCTCACCAGTGGGAGCTGACAGCACTCTCTTGGACCACAACTTTGCCAATATTGAGTATGTAATTGCTTTCATCTCTGCCAATTTTATAGGTGGAAAATGAAACCTGGTTTAATCTGCATGTCTTTGATAACTTGCGAGGCTGACCTTTTGGAAATAGGTATATTTCTTTGCACTTGTGGATTTATTATTGATAAAAACTAGGAAGGCAAAATGTTCCCAGGTCTGAGACTGGCATGGGTGGAGCAAAAGCCACAGGAGATGTCAGCACCCTGAGGTGGCCCAAGGGACACCCCGTCCTAGCGGATCTCAGAAACACTGGGAGGGGTAGGGGGCAGAGAGGGACAGTGCTCTGAGTTGTTCCACTGGGTGATTCAGATGACTTTTAGCTGATGATCATGAGACTGGAGACACTAGATTTATCAAGACACATGCGAAACGTAAGCCAGAGAAACCTGGGCGTACAAACAAGGCAGGTAGTGATGATGACTTCCTCCACTCACACTCCCTCAGCCTACCTCTCCAAACAGAACGTGCTCATAGAATAACAACACCCAGCAACCGTCCAGGCCACCTGAACTCATGGCAACCCCATGGGGGTGCTGGTGGAATGACATACCATAGAGATTTTCAGCGAGTGATATTTCAGAAGTAGAATGCCAACCCTTTCTCTTGAAGCACCTGTGAGCCAGCTAGACCCTCCAACCTTCCAGTTAGCAGCTGGGCACAGTGGCCATGCCCACCACTCAGAGACTCCTCAAGGAATACTTACTAGTATTTGGAATAGTAGACTTCCTGGGAGTCACAATTAGGCCAAGGAAGTAAGCTGAGTTGCCGTAAGTCAAATCAGGCATCGCATTCATCTTCCCCACCAAGAAAACAGTGGATCTTTGATAGGCTCATATGTTCACAAAGAGGTGTGCAACAGAAGAGGGAGAAGCCCTGTGTACAGTATTGAATCTCCAAGGAAAGGTTAAGTGAGAGTCTGTAGCCAGGTGGCAGTCACAATAACCAGCATCGGTGTGGGCTCCTTGTGTGCTTGCCACTGAGTTGGACAAGCATAAAAGGGCTCTGCTCCTAACCTGGAGGTTGTCAGTTCAAACCCAAGCAATGGCTCTGTGTGAGACAGGGTGGACAAGAGGAACAAAGAGACACCTGTCTATGTATAAGAAAGAGTTTTATATCAAGAAGTCATCATGGATCAAACATTCCAACCTAGCCCAACCTACGTGCTTAAGTCTGAGACCAGTCCAAAGTCCCTCTTTAGACTCACGCAACCACACGCAGTGATGCCGAATGCAGAATGATCGCAGGCTGGTGGGTGCAGAGTGCTGTGAAACCAATGATGGTCATCACAGGATTCCTGCAGGTTTCAGTATGGCTCACCAGAGGAAGGTGAAACAGAGAGAGAGAGAGAGAGCATGGGAGGTCCCCTGGACCCTCCTTACAGGAAAGCCATGCCCACAAAAGGCGCTATCAGGCTGTGACCTGCTTGACAGGCTAGATTCCACCCCTACACTTTTACATACCTTGACATGAAGTTATGTAACCACCACTGGCTCCAAATGAGAAAGCCCTGGGCATCTGCTTCCATGAAGATCCCAGCCTCAAACCACCCTACAGGTTAGTTCTACTGTGTCACACGGGGTCACAATGAGTGGAACTCTCTCAATGGCCCTGAACTGCCTCAACATACACACCAGAGGAGGCCTGGTGACCCTGTAGTGAAGCTATCGGCTGCAACCCACTGGCTCTTGGCAGAGGTTTCTGATAATGTACCCAGGGGTCCTCAAACTTTTTAAACAGGGGGCCAGTTCACTGTCTTTAAGAGGGCCGGATTATAGTTACAAAACAAAAAACAAAAAAATTATGAACACATTCACTGCGGACCCGGGATGAGTCAGCTGCTAAGCAGGACTGCAATGGTAGCAAAAAAAAAAAAAAAAAAAAAAAACTTAGCAGGACAGGCAAATGTCCTCAGTAGGCCACGTGTAGCCCGCGGGCTGTAGTTTGAGGACCCCTGAGTTCTCCCAAATAAAGACGCTAATCTAGTGGGACTATTGTGCTTTGTCATAGAGGGTTCTTTTCAGCTGAAATTGACTTGACAGCCCACAAAAACAACAACATACACAATCACTCACATATTCCTTGCCCCGGAGTTGACTCTGACTTAGAACGGCCCTATTGGTCAGGGTAGAACTGACCCAGTGGGTTTCTGAGCCTGTCCCTCTTTATAAGAGCAGAAAAGCTGCAGTTTTCTCCCAAGGAGACCGCCTCCTCACTCTCCCACAGAGAGGCTGACGAGTTTGAACTGCTGACCTACCTATTAGATCTAAGCCCAACACATAGCCTACTATGCCAGTAGGACTTCATAGCATACATATCAAAAGATCTAACTAATGCCAAGGCTGAGGGCATGAAATAGTCTTGCACATCAAACTAGGCAGAGCTCGGATTTGAACCCAAGCTTCAAGGAGCCCTGGAGGCGCTATAGGTTAGGCTGCTAACTGCAAGGTTGGCAGTTCAAACCCACCAGCAGAAAGATGAGACTGTCTTCTCCTGTAAAGAGTTACTGTCTCAGACACCCTGTATAGATAGGGTCACTAATGGATCAGCCTTGACCCGTGGCAGTGGGTTTGCTGATGTCAGTGACAATATTCGGGATCTTAAAAGCGAATATGGCTTTAGAGAAGTTGTGAGTTTATGGGCGTGGGGGCGGGGGGAAATGTGGTTTTTTTTAAAAAGTAGAATTGTCCCCAGAAGAGAGAGAAGCAGGCTGCACAGTGGCTCTCTGGTAGGCTGAGGTTTTACAAGGAAGCGTGCGAAGGAACAGGGGAAGGCCTGCACCCAGAGGAGAATATTAAAGAGGGGCACACGCCGTGCAGGAAGCGCGGAAGGCAGCCAAAGGCAGCTTTGTAATCCACGTTCCAAGCAAGAAGGCAATCCAGCCAAGGTCTGCTGGCAGAGAAAGAGGTTGCAGTGCCAGTGGACGAGAGCCAGCAAGAAAAACGTTGGTCCCCCTTCCCTGGCTTCTTCCAGCTCCCCCTGCCAGGAGAGCATAAGCAGCAGCAATGACAATACCATTCTGTGCCCAACCCTTTTATATGCCAGACCTGGCTCTCACTCTGCGGGGAGGGTAGGGGTGTGTGGGAGCTACAGAAGGTCAACCTGCTCAGCTGCAAACTCAAAGGTGGGAGATTCAAGTCCACCCTAAAAGAAAGGTCTGATGATGCACTTCTGAAATGCCAGCCAGCTGAGAGCCTCTGGAGCCTCGTTCCGCTCTGACACCTGGGACTGGCTCCAGAAATCAGAATTGACTCAGGAGCTTATGGGCAGTGGGGAGCTTAAGTTCTTTCATTCTCAGAAAACACCCGCAAGTAAGAAAGCTCATTCTTCCACTTTGCAATGAATACACTTGCCCAAGGTCACACAGTGGGTAAGTGGCAGAGCTTGGACTTCAATCCAGGCATCCTGAGTGTTTGAGCAGAGCTTCAACCTGGGAAGAAACTGCAAGCCAAACTCACTGCCCTCGACTTTGCGCTCACTCACAGTGACCTTACAGGACTGGACAGCACTGCCTCCAGGGGTTTTGGAGACCAGAACCCTTAGCTGGGGCAGAAAGCTCAGTCTTTCTCTTGTGGAGTGGCTGATGGTTTCAAAAGCAGCCAAATGTATAATACTACAGGGCCACTTCAACCTGGGAAGACGGAGACCCATCTCCTGGAAAGGAGAGAAAAGCCCAACTGAAGTGGACTGCACTGCCGTACCTCAGTTATGGTCCCCAGATAGCAGGGGTGTGTAGAGAAGGGCTCCCCAGACCTGTGGTATTGACCCTGAGACAACATGGATTGAAAAGCAAAGCCCAAGTCTGGGGAAGGGTCAATAGGTAGACCAGAGAGCATCAATCACTAGGCTGAGCTTGGTATTCTACAAATCTCCAGAGAGGACTTCTCAGCAGATGGGTGGGAGTGCCAGGACCCAACATGAATTCAGGGGCAAAGTGAGTTCAGGAGAGAAGTGAGGTCGGGAGAGACATGAGTTCAGGAGAGAGAGGCAATCAATGAACCAGATTCACAGGAGACACCGTGGGCCAGTTGTTCTCAGATTTCATTTTCTCTGCTCCTCGTTACTCCTATTGGAGTTGTGGAGCTTCCCAGTCACATCCCTCCCTACCCATCCATTCTCTATGACTGTCTCTTCCCTGACCCTACCCCCCATCCCACCACCCATTGCACTGAGGATTGGTCAGAATCTCTGGGGTGGCAGTTCTGGTTGAAAACATTCCACAGGTTTCCGTTGACAAGAGAACACCATTACTGTACAGGATATTTGACACAAGCTAAAGCTTTTCAGGAGTAAAATGGAGAAAGGGTGGGGGCTGAGGAAGTGGACTTGGAGCTGGCTGGATAACTCACATGATTAATAAATTGATGGGGCCATGCAAGACAACCTCTAGCTAGTGCCCCAACATCTCTCTCCATTTCTGTATCGCTCGATATGTTTTCGTATTGACATGGATAAAGACTCGGGGAGACATGCTTGGGAAATTGGCATATCTACAAAACTAGGAACACGGACTGATAGAATCAATGACAGAACGAAACTTTAAATGATCTTGATAAAATAGTACCCTGGACAAAAACCAATGTCACCAATTACACTTCGAGGAATCAACAGTATATGCTCAAGGGGAGGAAACCTGGGGCTGACTGGAAAGAGATGAGACACCGACTCTGAGACTTAGCTGGGGGGGCCCTGGGGGTGTAGTGGTTAGCCGGGGGGGGTGGGGGTGGGGCTGTTAACTACATGGTCAGCGGTTTGAAACCACCAGTCGGCTCCTTGGGAGACAGGTGAAACTTTCTCAAGATGGACATCGTGCTTGGTAAAGTTGAAGGGCAGTGAGAAAGAGAAAAGCCTTCAAGGACCTGGATGGATGGACACAGTGGCTTGCAATGGCACAGGACCAGGTCGTGTTGGGTTCTGTTGTGCATAGGGTCGCTGTGGGTTAGCACTGATTCCACGGAACCCAACAACAGCTCCAGTCTCAAAAACCCACAGGAGCAATTCCACCCTGTCCCAAAGCGTCACTATGGGTGGGGATTGACTCGACGGCAGTGAGCTAGTATTTGAAGGACAGCATGACAGCTGCCAAAAGTTTCATATTGTCTTTGGTGAGGTTATTAGAGGTATAGAGCTCAGATCATGGGAGGTCATGATTCTCCTGAGTCCTCTGGGGTGGTGATTGCTGGGTTGTAATAGGCTTCCTCTAGGCTGGAGAGTCCTGCTCCTGAAGTGCCATGTCCACTCCCGGCAGTTGGCAAGAGTGGGATTCTGGAAGTGAGGATGAGATGGGTGAAGGTTATCTTGGGGGTCAGGGGCATTAGAAAATGTGTAACTGCTCTCTTAACATATTTGAAGGAGGTTTGGCAGCCTAGTGACTGACACAAGGTCAATCGTTTGATGTCCCCAGACTCTTCTCGGGGGAAAGATGTAACTTTGTGCTCCTGAAAAGATCCCCATCCAAAACCATGGGGCAGTGCTTCTTTCTCCTACAGCATTATTATGAATCAGGAGAGACCTGAGGGCCATGAGTTTGCTCTGAACATCTCTGAATAATTGATGAGTAGAAGAGGGAAAACACACACGTACGAGGCAATATCAGGGCTTTGTCTTTTTAAAACGTCTCAGGGCAGCCACCTTGCAGGTCTCTGCGGTGGCCTTCACCGTCTGGTAGGGAAATAATTTGGCTTTGTTTCTCTCTCCCTCTTCAGTAGGTGCTATTTATGTGCCTGCGTCTCTGTGTCCCTACCCTTTTGCAAGCCTCGGCCATCAAAGCCGATCATTAGCCAGCATTCGGTGAACAGAACAGGATGGAAAGGGGCCTCAGAGAGCCACCCAGCAGCAGCAGTGAGGGAGGAGGGTAAAAGCACAGCCTGTCTACCTTCATGCCAGTGATACAGATTGGGGTGGAGGGCAGGGAGGGAGCAGACTGACTTCTGGATGGAGTGGAATCATCCAACTTGGACAGGCCATTCCTTGATAATAATCAATGGGCCTTCTTCAGACTTCCATCCTTCTGTGATCAAAATACCATGGCCGCCATTCTTGCTCCATCCACTTCCTTTTGCCCGCCGGGGTCACGAAGGCATCTTATAAGATAGGTCTTACGGTACGGGCAGCCAGGGGACTGGTAGCTGCAAACCCACAAGCCACCCTGTGGCAGGAAGATGAGGCTGTCTGCTCCTGTGGAGATGAACAGCCCTGGAGACCACCTCAATTCACTGAGTTGGAAGAGAGCCCAGGGGCGAGAGGTGACAGGGTGGTGTAGGAGTTCTTTTTGGGCTACTAACTCCAAGGTCAGCTGTTTCAACTCTCCTGGAGAAAGATGAGGCTTTCTGTGTCCAAAAAGATGTACGGCCTCTGAGAGAGACCCCCCAGGGGCAGTTCTGCTTGGTTGTACAGGTTCTCTGTGAGTCCACGTGGTCTTGATGGCGATGGGTAATGGGCTTTGGGAGTTTCAGTCCAGGAGTTGAGGTGAGCACCTGGGACCGCTCCAGAGACTCCTGACTTAGTCACAGGTCTCCTTTGATCACTCCAGCATCTTGTGAAAGCCCTGTGAAGTTGTGAACAGGTTTGACAGCTTCAGGATCAAATTTCCAGGGCAGAATTGGGGGAGAGCAGAGGTGAACCCACCTCATAGGTAACTAGAAAGGACTGGACTTTGGCTGAGCCATGGTATGTACACGTAGTCCCTTTATCACCTAATGACCCTTGCTGACCTCACACAACTCAAAGACTGCACGTGACCAGCAGTTAACCTTTGCCCTGTATCATGGAGGAGGGTGGACTATCCCTACTCTCAAACGCAGTTCCTGCTCTCTTAGGAAACAGTGGGCCTTAGTGCAGGGGCATAAGGGTGGGGGGTGGGGGGCAAGAGGATGGGGAGATACTACAAAAACGAGGCCCTCCTCACCTGGAGAGGGCAACAGCCCCTCACAGCTGGGCCACCATCTCTGGTGTGACATGGAAAGTGAAGAGCCCTGCATGTCATTATCAGCCCAAATGACATTCACAAACACTTGTCTCCAAGAGTCATCAAGAACATCTGTCACCAGCGTGATGTTACAACAGTCCCCAGGAGAGCCAGGGGAACGGTGAGCATGCTTTTAAAAGCACAGTGTGGAATTAGCCAGGAGGCAGACTCATCTTCCTGTTGATCATTAGGCTTCCATCATCTCCAGGTAGGGAAAGGGGGTGGGGTATGAGAGAGAGAGATTCTGGGTGGGGGAGGAGGAGAAGAAAGCAGCTACTACCCCCATCCATGCCCCTGTGACAGTCTCCCATAACATCTGACACCACCCACCCTTCCCCCGAGATATTAATGGATGTAGAATTGGCTGCCACTCATAGTGGCCCCTTGTCGTAGTGGTCCCTTGTGACAATGAGATGCTGCTGCCCAGAGCTGTGCCATTGCTGTGATGATTGTTCTGGTCTGGCCTACTGTTGCGTCTGACCCCAGAGAGACTTCAGGTTTTCTACCTCCTGACTGTGGGTTGTGCTATGCATATGTGTATATGTCGGGCCTCCAGCATCTCATGGGGTTTTCCAAAGTTCTCGATGTCTTGCTACATATCAACATATTCACCAGGGTGAGCAGGCTTTCACAGAGCTACAAGATAAGGAGAGGCTCAGGAGAAATGGCTGGATGTCAAGGCATTCTGTAAATTAGTCACTGAGAACCCTGGGAGACTTGGCCATCCCATTTAGCTTTGCCAGGCGAGGATGGGGGTGCATCTTCCCTCCTGCTCTGTCTCCCATCTGGGGAAGGAAAAAGGGCAGATTCCATCAATTTCCACCCCATTGATGTCTTGTCAACCAACACCTTCATGAAGATCTACCCTCACTTCCATCATGACAATATAGTCATTTTGGCAAGGAGGGAAATTCACTACTGATCCCAGGACCCTGGGAAAAGGAGGAGAGGCTGGTACCTATAGGTATTTTCCAAAAGAGGAGGGCAGGTTTGGCATAGCCCTGTTGCCAGAGAATGACATGGCAGCTTATATTCAGAATCTGGCCCAGATAACTCAGCATCTCCTGAAGGGGCAAGAGAATGATGGGGTTAAGTATACAGACAGAGTGGGACTGGATGACTGGGTATAGGGACGCAGCTCCCTGGTCAGGATCTGCTTTGGGTTTTCCAAAGTTGTCGATATCTTTATAGTCTTGGATTACTAACAGCTGATATCTTCCACTGGGGACAAGCAGGGCAAAGACTACTACACCCATTTTATGGATGGGTAAACCATGTCTCTAATGCATAGAGCAAAAACCTCAAGGTTACTGTGGCAGTCATGTACTCTTGATCCCAATTTGATTAAGAGTGTAGCGGTGGAATCTAGCCTGTCATTCTGGAGATAGCCAATGGATTTGGCATGGTTTTCTCTGAGAATGCTGGGAAATCTTGTGATATTTCCCCTGTGGAGATGAGAAACCATCTACTCAGTCTCTGGAGATGCTCTACTTACAAGACAAGATGGAAGCATGCTGATAGACCCTAGGTCCTGGGGGAGCCAAAGGAGATGACACAAGGGTTTACCCTGATGGAACCAGACCTCCGGGGCCAGAGAAACCTTGTGGAGACCCCTGCCAGTGCTGAGATGCTTCTACTACCACTGGATGCACAAAACTCTGCACCCACTGGCCTGTCATTGTCCTGGCATCATTGCATGTGTTTTGTGAGTCTGAAGAGGACTTATGGATTGGTATTGGATATATGGGCTAATATTGGATTTATGGACTTGGACTGGACTTGGTTGGAATGCTTTCTCAATGTTCCATTCCTCTTATATATAAACGTTTCCCTTATATGGATATGCATGTTTATGAATTTGTTTCTCTAGTCTACCCGGACTAACACAGTTACACAAATCCAAGACCCAAATGGTGGTCTCCTTGTCCAACAGTGTGTGGCACCATTCACTAACATTCCAAGGAGAGTTGGCTAAGGTGGAGACATGAGGTGGGGGCACCAAACAGAAAGACATGCGTAAACACCAGGGGACATTCTGGAAATTTCTCCTTCAGTTTTAGAGTTCCCATCTGTCTCTCCATTCCAGCAATGTTGGGTTGGAGGGACCGGACCAGGAATCCAGAGACAATATGCGTTCTTAGCCAGAAACACTCACCTGTATTAATGGGCAGTGAATTATTTTACATGCTCTTCAAGCTGAAGTCTCTGTAACTCCCATCCAAATTACCTTTTCTTACCTGGGTCTTGGTGAAGGAGTGGAGGAAGACACCAATAGGTTTCACCTGTGGGCAGTTGCTAAAGGATTCTATTGACTTGCCATCCTGTTGGGTATAAAAGGAACCTACTGAGAAGCAGAAGGGAGGCTCTTGCTCCCAGCAAGACCCATGAGTGGAGTGTATCCTCTGGACCATGAGATTCCTGTACAGTGCATCTCGTTGATCCCGAAAATAGTGATGATATCAGAGGAGCATCGCAGTGAAATCAGGAACTGGAACATGAAGAAGAACAAGTGCACAGAGCAAGTATACCTTCATGCTTCAGGGAAGGAGGCTGGGCTGTGGAGTGGGGTATCTCTGGGTCCTTACCTGGGGGAGACAGCTTTGCTGATCTGCAGAGGTAGAGCTGAGTGTGGCTTACTGGATCCAGTGTCTTTGGACACGTCATTCAGGGGGCGGGGTTTGTTGACCTAGGGAGTTTGACCTGAATGCATTCAGGTTGAGATTTTCATGTCCTTTGGGCCTTTATTAGCATACCTGAAAGAATGTGGGGACATGTCCTGATGAAGACCTGTATCTCGGCCATTGCTCAATGACAATGCAACCTGATAACACCCGTAAGATGCCCTATACTCAGAATCATTGGCTATGAGCTCAAGCTAGCCATTGCAATGAGTAGTACAACTGAAATGCTAAAGTCAAGATTGTTGCTAGGACCATACAAAAAGCAGACAGTGGGTCTCACCAGGCCAGCTGCCATGAAGTGAGATAGGGGTGGAGGAATCATGTGTTAGGAGTGAGATTCCAGAGGAGCAACAGGGATGAGCAGAAACCACAACACCGCATGACTTAAATTCACAAAGGTTTGTATTACTTTCACCAAAAAGACATCCAGGAGCAGTGAGTCCACCTCTGGTTTTCTGGGCAGCATGGTGGTCAGGTGATCAGTTCTTTGGGCTTCCTGTTCCACCATCATGCTCACCATAAGCTTCCTGTCCCCAAGGAAAGATGACTGAGCTCTGCTGACCAGATCTCCCTGACGACGCAGGAAAGATGAGAAGCAGAAGGGCACAGGGCAAAGAGGGCTTTGCCACAGTTCTACTTTATTCACTCCCACGCTTTAGAGACCTCAATCCATAAAGCTACAGACCTGGAAAACCATATGCTGAGGTTGGAAGAGATCTAAACATAGATAGGGTATCACCCCTTTGCAAAGTAATTGCAGTTTGGTCAGGATTTCTGCTCTAGGAGCCCCAAAGGAGTGAGCTTCTAATCACAGACTTGCAAAAGGAAGTCAGGTTGGTGCAGAGAGGAAACATTGTCCAGGGTTGCTTTCCAAGAGTCTCAAAGCAGACATCTCTGCCTTCCCATTCTGCCCCTTTCTCTCCATGCAAGCAGGTGACAGTACTCAGATTCAAATCCTTCAGGGCATCTGTTCAGAGGTGACTAATTTCTCAACATGTCATTCCCTCCACACTTCCAACAGTGCTGGCAGGGGACATCTCTGCAGATAGACATCATTAGTGGGGTAAAGAGATTGCAGAGCATCCTGTCTGCCTCCATTCTGAGACGGGGTGGGTTCCTTCTAGGGGAGAATCAGAGAACCAGCCCCTTGTTACTTCCATGTGTTTGGTGAGCTTATGACATGGGAAGTGCTGTTAATTTCCCACCAGGAAAACCCCAAAGGCCATTTACTAGGGTGGTGGGGGGCGCCTGGCCTGGGCGAAGCATCTAGGACCCCTGAGATGGTGCTCATGGAGGCAGTCCTGGGCAGGACACCAAACACTCACTGACAGGTAGATCTGCCACATGCTTAGGTGAGTGACAGTCCAGGGTGTGCAGGGATCCCAGAGGTCCTACTCCCACAATGAGTCTTCTCCATCTGAGCTCCCCAATCCTGGCTGCGGCAGAGTCCTTGGGCACTGGTTTTCTCCTGCCAGGAGAGTCAGCATCAGAGTGGGTAACATTGGGGCACCAGAGCTTTTAAAGCCCAGAGGAGATTCTCCTGTGCATTCAGGGTGCAAGCTGTGTGATTTGGGCAGTGCTGGTAGGCAGAGTGTCTTCAAGTATGATAGTCCAGACTTTGATCTCTGGGATTCTGGTGCAGAAAGAATACAGGGATACCTGTGATGCCCAGCCTGCCTCCCCCATGCAGCAGGCTTGTCATCCCTCTGAGACTTAATTGATCCACCCTGGTGGTGGATCAGCAGTGCCTGGTCAGCTGTTCAAAACTCACAGGGGCTAGTTCTACCCTGCCCTCTATGGTCACTATAAGTGGGCATCAACTCCATGGCAGTGACTTTGGGTTGGTTGTTGTCGTCTTTTTCTTTAGGGTGATGAAAATCAAAGCTACACGGAAATCGTTTGTCCAATGAATGAAGTCTCTAAAACTCTGAGACTGGAAGAGCTAACTGGTGCCTAGCTACCATTACAAACTGCTATGGGAAGAACCACATTAGAAGGTCCTGGACACAGCAGGAGAAAAATCTGGAGCCAAACTTGAAATCATAAGAGCCAGCTTACTGATTGGATAGAGGCTAGGGGGACCCCTGGGAGTATGACTATTTGGCAGCCTTTAAGCCTGAAAATGAACTCCCGCATATAGCTGAATTTTTAATAATATAATCGCCAGGGTTGTAGAGATGCATAGCTTAGAATAAACAGTCATGTGACATCAAAAGGACAGTCTTTTCCCCCAGGACAAAATTCAGAAGTGCTCAGAAAGGAGGAGGATTGCAATGAGATGAGACAAAGTGTGTGTGGATTGTTGAATGGGAAACTGATGGTCTGCTTTGTAAACCTTGACAATAAAAGTCACAATAAACCATTCAAAACAAAATTCAAATAAAAACTGCTTCCCTTTGAGGTTCCCGCCCGAGATACAGACTCTGTATAGATACTTGAGAAATCAAAACTTCACATGCATTTTAGTTTCGGCAGTCATTTTTTTCTAGTCTTCTGCAGAGATGGGGAGCCCTGGTCTTGTAGTGGTTACATGCTGGGCTACCCACTGCAAGTCCAGGAGACCGGAACCACCACCTTCTCCAGGGAAGGAAGATGAGACTCTACTTCCATCAAGAGTTACCCTTTCAGAAACCCACAGGGGATGTTCCACCCTGTCCTATAATGCTGCTCTGAGTCAGAAAGGACTTGGTGGCAATGGATCTGGTTTGGGTTAAGTAGCGTGTAAGGGAGCCATGGTGGTGTAGGGGTTACATGTTGGGCTGAGATCTGTACTGCAGGCAGTTCCAAGCCACCAGAAGCTCCTTGGGAGAAAGACTGGGTGTTCTACTCCTGTAGACAAGTGCAGTCTCAGAGGCCCACGGGCGTCCCTGTGAGTCCGCATTGACTCCAGGGCAGGGAGTTTTCCAGTGGCCCGGGCAGTGGTGTGAATTAGGCATTGGATCCTACCTCCAAGATCAGTTGTTCAAATCCACCAGCCCTTCCAGGGGAGAAAGGTGAGATGGCTTGTTCTCATAGAGATTGACAGTCTCAGAAACCCTCATTGGGGTTACCAGGAATAGGGATTGACTCGATGGGAATAGGGTTGATGTCTGGAAACAGAAGAGACAAAGATCAAAAGGTAAGCGTGTGAGTTTTTGCAATTTCCAGAACATTTTCTTTCCTTCTCCTGCCTCAGGATCTCGTCTGCAGAAAGGGAAATGATCATAAATGACAGAGGTTGAGATAAGACTTGGATGGCCTTGAATGCCACACACAATAACCTTGTCTCCCCCAACAATTGCTAGTAGGACTTCAAACTAGTCCATCCCAGTTCCGCTCTCTGCTGAAAATTTGTGTTTCTACTCCAAGACGTGTGAAATCAGACTTTCCTTCTTAACAAGAATCCCCTGGGGATATCTAGAGTCCCCCGGCAGACTCGTACAGAGAGTGAGTTTGGAATCAGTGCATCTGGCTGAGTCAGTGCGGGGACCTAAATGTGCCCCATGTCTTCCTTGGCTCCCGTGTCAGGCTGGGTTTTCTGGAGAAACAAAACCAGTACCTGTATATAAAAAATGTGTATAATAACTGTATATGAAGAACAAAATGTATACCAAGAGAGCAGTCAGTCCAGTCCAAATCAACACTACAGATCAGATGCTCTTTCCTCCAGACTTATCTGCAGCTGCCGGCTGATGAGGCAGGAAGTGGGGAGATCCCATGCCTTGGAGTGCCGTTGTGTGGATTTCTGGTTGACAGGCACATGGCAGGGCATGCCCCTCCCAGGATTGGCAGGCCGTGTGGGTCATCACCACCAGAGCCCGACTGGACATCCAGAGAAACCTGAAGTCAAAGAGGGAAAAGAGATCAAGATGTTCTCCATCTCCTAGAAAGACCACATCCTGAAGGTGATGCCACTAAGTTATGACTTAATAGATGAGTCTCCTCATCTATCTTCGCACAGGTTCAAGTTGACAGGAAATCTGTCATTGGCTCACACTGCCCTAGTGGGCTGTCCTCCATGAGGGCGACCTTTCAGGTGAGGACTCTGAGCAACAGTGGGGCCAAAAGACACACCCGAGGCCCCACCGGGTGACTTCCAGCTTCCCCCTGGGCTGTGAGGGGTCAAGTTCTGTGCTAGAGAAAAGACTAGATCTAGATCCCAGTCTCTGGGAAGAAGCCACACTTTGACCTATGATCGCTGAATAGGGGGTTGGGGTGGGGGGAGTGACAGGGGAGTGGAGGGAGGAGCTTCAAAAGTTGGTGGAAAGGTTCCACTATTTTTAATTTCGATTTTTTCCCTAGTATTGAAACCCTCTAGTATTTGTTTAGTCAAGCAAGCAACAAATGTTAATTAAGTATCATCTTTGAGCCTACCTTTGGGCAAGGGCTGGAACCAGAAAAGTCCAATGCTTGCCATGAACTTACCTGCTTTGGGGGAGGAGCAGATGAAGCCATGCAAATATGTATGCTCAGGAGATCCGCCCTTCCAAGTGCTGTTTGGGGACAGATAGTGGACCTGGTGCTCCAGGAAGGACCCTGTGTGATATGCCATTGACGCCGAGTCAAGCCACGCAGAGGAAACATCTCTATCACTGGGCAAAGACCCAAGGGGGTTGGGGGGAGTGGGAGACAAGAGACGGGGCAGGCAGTAAGGATGGGTTGTTCCGGTGAGTGGCCAGACACTGGGTGATGCAGGATTTTGACTCTGAAACCAAGAGGCCTCAGAGATTGAAAGCGCTGCAGCCAGCTGCCTGGGGGCTGGAGCGGTGTTCCCCAAACCTGCCTGACCTCCATGTCCACGCCCACAAATGGAAGCGCCGCCTCTTCCCACTCCAGCTTGGCCATGCCTGCAGAGGCATGACAAGGTATGGGCTTGCTCTCTGAGCAAGAAACACTCAGGGAAGGATGAACTGCTCAGCAGTCTGTGACGAGGTGGTGGGCAGAATTTGGGGGACATCTCTTGGCCAGCTGGGGAACCACGCTGAAGCATACCCCCCCGGCCTGGGACACGGGGTGGGGGGGGGCTGGTCTGCCCCACAGCATCCCTCTCTCCACCATCAGCATGCGGGCTCCTCCCCCTTCCTCCTGGCTCTCCACCCACGTCCATCCCCGTACTCTGATACGGAGCAATTATTTATGCTCTTGTTTAATTAGCTCATTAGGCGCATGCCGCAGTATTTTAATGATGAATCACTTTCTCTAGTGGCTCTTAAGTACCGCGCGCGCGCGCGTGTGTGTGTGTTTGTGTGTGTGTGTGTGTGTGTGTGTGTGTTTGTAGTTGTTCCGTTTGGGGGTGCCTGGGGCTGGGAGTTGGCGATGGATGCTGTCCTTGTCTGCGGTCAGGTGATCCGAGATCAGGGGCCTCCTGGCCTGTGTCCCTTCTCCCAGGGCGCGCATGGCCTGGTGGGAGGCTGCTGAGGCACTGGGCATGGAGACAGGCGCGGGGAAGCTGAGATGGTGGCAGCAGCGGCAGCTGGCACCAAACACCAGGGAGATATTTTTACCACCCGTCAAAATGCCACAGCGTCTGAGCGCGTGCCAAGGGCTGCCTGCTAGGGCTGCCTGCTAGGGCTGCCTGCTAGGGCTGCGGCGCTCGCCTCCCCCAAAGCCTGCTTTGATTGTAGCTCGCGCTGAGGAAAGTCTGCGTAGAACAGGGAGGCTTTGAACAGGCTTGGTCTGGCTGGCTGGGACTCGGCCGGTCCGTCCCTCAGGGTCTGGCCGGGAACCAAGCTTCAGCTTCAGTTCTGCAGCAAAGGGAGGTAGGGTGGGGACTGTCTCCTGGAGGGCAGAGGAGGGGCCGGGTTCAGACCCCAAACCTCATTCTCTCTTACCCTACTACGAACAGGCCTGACCGCAGAATCCTATCTCATAATTCTCTCCCTCCAAGCTTTCCAAGGGCCTGGAATTCTACCCTTAGAGAGCCTTGTCTGCATCTGTGATGTTCAGGAACCTGAGCGATGCTGAAGTGGTTTCCTCCGAGAACCGCTGGCAGGTGATTGGGAAAGGAGGCAGGACTGATCTGAGCTTTGGGCAGCAGGAAGAGGGAGGGTGGCGTCCAAGAAAGGAGCATCAAGTACCCGCCTGTAAACAACTTTGGCAGGGGCGGGAGAAAACAAAGGCAGGGTCCTCCTCGGGACCCATGCGGCTGCTTATTCGTCACAACTCTATAGTCCTCGCTTCTACTGTCCCTCAAAGGGACCTGGTTCTTAGGAATGCTTATCAACAGTAATTGGCCCAGAGTGAGACAAGGACAGAGGAAGGTCGTGCAAGGCAGCCATGTCCCTTCATCAATCTGCTGGGGGGGGGGGGGGGGGCTTTCTCTTTCCTCCCCTTACCACCCACCTCCACTCCCACCCCCACCTCTTTTGGATGCTGCTGGCAGCAGCTCATTGTGGAGAGGGCTTCCCTCCAAGAAACAGCCCTCCTTTTTCTTTAAAAGTCTGTTTGCACCATCACGGTGGGTGTCCCTAGCTAAATAGCTTTTCCTGCTAGTGATTATTGATGGGCCTGAGCCTCCGGCGGGGTGGAGCCCATTGCTGGGACAGTTGTATTAGCCTGTCTCATGGAGGGTTCCCTGGATCCCACAGGCCTTCTCTCCTCCCTGATGCCCCCAGAGTGAGGAAACCTGGATCCCACTCTCCTTGCTGCTAAGGAGAAGTCTGGTTCTATTTCTTCTTAGGCTGACTTGTTCGCCCCTCCAGCAGCCCATGGTGAGTTCACTGTGCCTCACCAACATCCAGGTTCGGAAGGCAGGTGTTCTTCTCTTGCGCTATTTCCCAGTCTAACATTCACACACATCACAACCTTCCCGCCCAGGGCGAGCCACCAGGAATCAAAACACTCGTTTCAGTATGCTGTGTCGTCGTCATTCAGTCCTATCAAGTTGGGGCTGACTCATCGTGGCCCTACTGCGCACAACAGCTTGAGACACTGCTGGGTTGTGCACCACCCTCCCGTGGCAGTGGCCGTGCTGTACTGTGGTCACTACTATGGCAGCCACCGTGTCAATCCGTCTTGTCAAGGGTCTTCTTTTTTGGCTGCCCCTCTGCTTTCCCAGGCCCGATGTCCTTCTCCAGGGACTGGTTTCTTTGGATGACATCTTCAAACATGTGCCATGAAGTCTGGCCTTAAGGAACATCCAGACTGTTGTCATTCCAAGAGAGATGTGTTTCCTTTTCTGGCGGGCCTAGGGTCTTTTCAGGATTCTTTGCCAACACCGTCACTCAAACGCATCTGTTCGGCTTCAGTCTTTGTCAGCTTCCCACTGCGCATGAAGCAATGTGAAATACCCTGGCTTGTGTTCAGCGCACCTTAGCACACTCGCAGAACGACTTCTCTGCTTTTCACTCCTTTCAATGGGTCTGTGCCACTGAGGTCTCTCAGGGCAATATCTCACTTGAGTTCTGGAGTCCTGATTGCACGAAGGTTCATTGCATCTCCAAGGAGAGGGAAATCTTTGGCAGCTTCATCCCTTCTTTGTGGACCGTGAATCGGCCTATTGGTTTAATTGTGTGAGGTCTTTTTTGCATGGGGTGGTGTTCTCCTTACTGCAGGTTGTCCTCTTTGATCTTCATCAGCAAGGGGGACGCGCCCTTGATGCTCTCGCGAAGCAAGGCCGTGTCACCTGCGTACGCCGGGTGGATGGCGAGCCTGCCTCCAAGCCTGGTGCCACCACACTCATCTTCACATGGTTCCAATGGGTGACTCTGACCTCCAGGTGTCTGTACAAGGATGAGAGAAACTTTTTTTTTTTTTACAATGCTGTTTTAGTTAAATGCCCTCAAGTCAGTTCCAACACACAGCAGTTATATGCCCAACAGCTCCACCCTTACAATCGTCCCTACACTCAGGGCCCAGGGTTGCAGTCGCTGCGCCAGTGCCTTTAATTGAGAGCTTTCCACTTTTTTGCTTCCCCTTCACCTAACAGTACAGACATTTAATTTCCCCAAGATAATCCTATGGATCCCCTAGTCTTGTCCCTCCACAGTAGCTTGATCCCATGTTCCTTGTCTGTCTTGCCTTCTTGTTTCTCACTTGGAAATACTCTTTATGTTCGGGGGGTCAGGTGTCAGTCACTCAGAGGATAAACTGGACATGCCTGCCATCCGCGGTGCACATTTCCTGGGGAGACAGACAGAATAAACTCCTCCTCACCGAAAGCTTTGGCCGATTTGGTAGCTACAGTGTGTCCTGGGGACTGACTTAGCCCAGGGTGGTCAGGGAAGGCTTCCTGGAGGAGGTGAATCAGAAGGTCAATCAGTGAAGAGACATCAGATGGAGGCTTTGTAGATGAAGGAAACAACCAGAAGCAGGGGAGAATTTGAAGTGTGTTCTATGGGGAACCCCCGGCCCCTCCCAGGCTTGTGACATCCATCTTTAATGGTGAAGTCCAACAGTGGATGGTACACTAGAGGTGGCCAGAGCCAAGTAAGGGCAGGTGAGCCACCCTGGGGCCCAGGGCCTCCACTCAAGCCTCCTGCTGAATTCTCAATCTGCCATAAAACTTTCACAATTGTACTTGTCTCCTTTCATCTGTGCTTTTATGTGGTGAGTCATCTCATCTCTTTTGTTAGAAGTAAGTGGATTGTAAATCACAAAACCAATTGATGGAAATTGGGTCAAAGTGCCAAGTAAATGCAGTTAGGTTTCTTCGCTGGCAATGGTGATCATAATGAGGCCTAACCTTCCTGAGAAAGGTACGGTTCTAAGTGGTTTCCATTTATTGTCATCCATAGAGCGACCCTCCCCCACCCCATCCTGCGACTTGATCCACAGGAAATAGAGTCTATGATGGTGTGTTTTGAATTGTTCGGAGGTCTCTCCCTCACACACACACAACCGACCAGCTGTGGAATGGAGACTGTCCTTCCAAATAGAAACTGCTCAGGGGTGCCACCCCAACCCTCAAAGGATGCCCAGGACCCATGCCCTGTCTGCTGTACCCCAGGCATGACTTGGTGAGGGAACCGAGGTCACAGAGCAGCCCCCTACACAACAGGAGTGAACCTTCATGCACCACAGGATTTTCATCATCACCAGTCCTTTCTTCCTAGTCCTTCTCAGTCTGGAAGCTCTGCTGAGACTGCTCAGCCTCATAAAGAACACATCAAATGCCCTGCCATTGAGTTGATACCGATTTGTGGTAACTCTACAGGACAGGGTAGGACTGTCCCTGTGAGTTTCAGAGACTGGAAGTCTTGACTTTAGTAGAAAGCTCAGCATATCCCCTGTGGAGTGGCTGGTGGTTTTGAACTGCCAACTTTGTGGTTAGCAGTTAAGCCCTGCAAACCTCTATGAGTAGGTGGGTGGTGGTTATTTGAGAGATACCTTGGCTCTGCAAATTGAACCTGGATCTCCAGCATGGAAGGCCAGAATTCTTCCCCTGGACTTCCTTCATTGATTAGCTCACCAAAATCCTCACACAGTCCCTGGAAGAAGGCATTGTGGTCATCTTGGTCTTGCAGCCGAGCAAACAGAAGCATGAAATGATTAGGAAACATGCCTACATTGTCCCCACCGGGATTGGAACCAAGGCAAGGTGCAGGTGGCCTCCGAGTGCTCTCTCTGTTCTCCCCACGGCCCTAAGAACCCACACGGCCACCAGGGAGGCAGCTATTACTAGAGTACATTTTCACAGATTTGATGAGAACCTGTTGAATCAAACAGGGTGGGTGGGTAGCACCTAAGAGGTTGCAGAGTCAGAATTCCAACTCAGGACCACGTCACTCCAGCAAACTCCTAATTGTTCTGCCCTGGAGGAACATGAGTTAAGGCAGACAGGAGTGAATTGGGTAGAAATATGTGACTTGAGACCTTGGGTGGTATGGTCAAAAGAGAGGCCCCGGACTCCATTTTCCTTCTAGATTACTCCCTTTCTCAGCCCCCTCATCTGTTTACAAACCTAGAAGCATGCTTGCCACTCAGAAGCACCCTGAGATGACAGAGCAAGAGAGGACCAGGTGAACACACCTCCACCCTGCTCCACCAGCAGATTACGGTGTTGCTACTGTTGCCCTAGAGACCTGCTGACTCACGATGACCCCATGTGCACAGAGTCCAGCTTCCCCCAAAGGTTGCTAAAGGCTGTCACCTTTTTACTAGTAGACCCTTCTGAGGGTCCTCTGGGCGGGGTTCAGCTCCTTGTCTTTGGGGGCATCATCCCAGAAATCCAAACCCACTCCCCTCGACGGGATTCCAAGTCAGAAAGACCCTCTGTGATGGAGGCGAACTCCTCCTCAAGGTTCCTCGACTGTCAGTCTTTCTGGGAGCAACAGCCTCATGCTACTCACTGAGCAGCAGGTGGGTTTGAACTGCCAACCTGGAGGCTAGCAGCCCAACTCTTAGCCCACTGTACCACCACAGCTCCTTTTGGACCGGTCGACCAGCACTGGACCATTTGCCCCACGCAAGAAGAAGCAGAGAAGCAGAGGAATTTGATAAGCAGAGGAATTCGGTGGGTGCAGCAGGAGGGGCTCTCAATGCGACACAGAAGAATTTCCCGGCAGCACTGCTGCTGCTGGCCTGAAGCTCGTGCGGGCAGGAGGACGCCTCGGCGAAAGAGCCTGGCGGATGCGGCAAGTCATCAGATGGCTGCCCCTCAGCCCTTCTCCAGAGACGTGATGGCTGGTCGTGTCCTGGGGTGGTTTAATGTCTACCTTGTCATTTGAACTGCGGCTGCTCCTCCTCCCCACGTGGCCTCCTTCTGGGACTGAAACGAAGCCCGGGTCATGAATGCAACGCTCGTGACAGCGGGTGCTGGTGCAGAGGGAGGAGATGAACGGCTTTGCCTCGGCCCTCAATGAGTGTCGTCCCCCGGAGCCCCTGCGGCTGGCCGCTGTCTCCTCACTCAGCGAGGCCTAGGCCCAGGGCAGGTGGTGGTGCCGACCCAGAGGACAGCACCATGAATCTCTGACGGCAAGGGACTCCTGGCTCTCGGGCGACCAGCGGAGGGAGCAGTGATAGATCACCGCCGGGCTGTTGACCTTGAGTCTTAAGCAAAGTGAAGAATAAAAGGTCATATTTATTCCATCAGAGCCACGGGAGCCACGAAGTATCCGAGTGTGAAGAAAGATGGTGCTAAATCACTCAGCCCCCGTGGGGACTTGGGTGATCTGTCATCTGGCCCTGTCGCCCGCTGGGCCGGCCCACGTCTGTGTGAGCAGAGATGGAGACGGACAAGAGACTGGGGAGCTCCAGGGACCCGAGATGGTGCTGTCTTGGGAATGGAGCAGGCCCGGAAATCACTACAGCCTTTGCATGGTGCAAAACACGGACCCAAAGACTCCAGGCTGTGCCTCGGAAGAGAGGCCTGGTGCTCTACTTTTTTAGAAAACTAGCCACTGCCCACCCCAGGCAACACCCCGGGGGCCTCGCTGTGCAGGAGTCCACTCAACTCTAACTGGTCTTTGAGGATCCTTGCGCAATCCAGATTCCATTAAACCCCAACAAATGAGAGACCCAGAAACCTAACCAATGCCACCTTCATCACGAGGCCATTCTAGACCGCCTCCATGCTGAGCCTGCCCTCCCTAAGTCCTAATGTTGTCTCCTTCCCTCCCAACCTCATCCACACGGGCACTTCTTTTCCAAGACACGTTCCTCCTTCTCATCCACTCAATAAATGATTGATCATGTGTGAGCGTTCCTCTCCCTCCGGACCTCCCCCCGGCTCCACAAGGCAGAGTCATGTGTCTCTTGCGGTCACTGTGTGTCCCTGACGCCTAGAGCAGTGCCCGGCATGTAGACATTTCTCACATGAGGGAAGATGCTGAGATTAAGAGGTGCTCTAATCCCAACTCCTTAGCAGGCCAGGGAAGAGTAGAGAGGGGGAGTTGGGGGGGGGGAGAGTGTGTGTCTGTGCTGGGGCAGGGTGACTTGTTCTTAGTTCTAGCACAAATTGGAGGCTGGAGTCCCTGAGTCAGTGCTTTAGGTCCTGCAAATCGGGACTGTTCTCACAGCTGTGCCGGGATGGATGAAGGGGAGTCAAAAAGTTGGTGGGAACATTTCCATGATTAGTTCTTCCCATGACTCAGTGAACTCTTCTGAAGTCCTCTTATCCTTGCTAATACCATCCTGGTCAGGATAGCTGGGATCGAGCTCTGGGGAGCTCTGGGGGAGTGTAGTGGGGGTAAGGGGCAGCTTGTTTTATCCCTTCATTAAAAAAAAGTAATAAACGTGCTGCCACATCTGCTCTGACACGTGGTGACTGTGTGCACAACAGGGCAAAGTGTGCTCTGCTCCAGTGCTCCTCTTGTGACCATCGCTGGGCTTGGTCCACTGTCACAGCGACCATGCCTGCCAAACACCTCCCAGCCTCAGCTTCGGGGGGTCTTCTGACACAGGCCTTTCAGGAGCTCGTTCTTGGGAAGTCAGTCACCAGGCCTTTCCTCCTAGTCTGTCTTAATCTGGAGACTCCAAGGCAGCCAGGTCAGGCTGGGTGGACCATCACATTCACACACATACCATTCGCACTCCCACTCAGCCTTCCCCCTCATACACACACACAGAGTGTGAGGGACAAGAGAGCACCCCCACCCTCAACCACCCCAAATTGGCTTCTCCTCAGCTGGGCCAGTAGAAAGAGGAAAGCAGACCAGTCGCCAGGTCCCCAGATGGAGCAGCTCAATAAAGAGCGCTGGAGAACCTCCCCATGAGACGCAGGCAGGCACCTGTGATTTACTCGATGCGATGGGCTACACGATTGCCTCCATCACTGGGGAAGCCAGGGACCCATGTGGCCACCCTCCAGGGATGTGCAGTGCATTTAGTGGGTCTATTCTGTGTCCGCTGCCCCAGGGGAGCTGGCTGCCCTCCTCAGGTAAGGTAGGAGAAGGATGATGCTACCGCTGCTTGCCGACATTGCCAGTTAGAACCAGTATGGGGCCTCTTCACCTGAGCGAGGCCCATCTCAGAACTCTCGCCTAGTGAGTACTCTGGCTGTGAAGCACTGCGGAGGTAGTTCCGACCCACAGTGATCCCATGCACCATAGATGTGTTAATCCGGGTAGACTCGAGAAACAAAAATCAGAGACACGCATATGCATATAAGGGAACGGTTTCTATACAAGAAAACATCCCAGCCCAGCCCAGTTCAAGGTCATAAGTTCGATATTAGCCCCTATGTCCGATACCAATCCATAAGTCCTCTTCAGACTCACAAAGCACATGCAGTGACACCAGGACAATCACAGGCAAGTGGATGCAGAGTGGTGGTCGAAGCACCTCAGCATTGGCAGGGGCCTCTCTGTGGTTTCTTAAGCATCTCAATACTGGCAAGTGTCTCTCCGCGGCTTTTCCAGCTTCAGAGGTCAGGTTCCATCAGGGTAAGCCCATGTGGCTTCTCCTCCGGGATGTCTTACAGGGAGTTGGACTTGTGGCTTGTCAGCTGAGCATCTCCAAGGGACTGAGTTGTGAGTCTTTCACCTCCATGGGGGAAATTCGGCTAGATTTCCCAGAATTCTCTGAAAAAACCATGCCCACAGGTCTCATTGGCTATCTTCAGATTGACAGGTTAGACTCCACCCCTCCACTTCCAATCAGGAAATTGACACCAGAGTACATGACTGCCACAGTAGAAGAAAACACCTGCCTGGTCCTGCATCACCATCCTCATAATCATCACTATGCTGAAGCCCCTTGTTGCAATCAATGAGGCAGTCCAGCTCCTTCGGGGGACTTGTTCTTTTTCACTGAGTCTCTACCAAGCACAATGTCCTTCTCTGAGGACTGGTCCCTCGTAATAACATCCAGGATACTTCAGATGGAGTCTCAGCCCCTCACAGAAGCACAGAAGTCCATGGTGTAGGCTCTGGCAGGTGATGGTGTCTTGACTAGTCTTCATCAGAGTGCCTTCATTAGAGTGCATCGATTCTTCATCCATTTCCCTATTCAATGTCCAGTCTTCACCTGCATGTGAGGGGACTGAAAACACCAGGGGTTAACCCAGCTGCATCGCCCTCCTCAAAGTGACATCTTTGCTCTTTCACATGTGACCGAGATCATGGGCAGCAGATAATCCCCGATGCAAGATGTCATCGCATTTCTTGACTACTGCTTGCACGGATTTTGCCTGTGGCTCCCATAGCAAAGCTGATCCTCTCACTTAGTACAGCAACGACCTGAGCCCCAGGTAGCCCACCTCAGTCTCTGTGAGCAGGCCCATGGAGAGATGTCCTGGTGTATGTGGAAGGTGATGATGATGATGCCTGATGGAAAATAAAAGTGGGTGAAGAGAGACATCCAACAGCGTAAGACATGAAGAAATAATAGTAATTTATAATATATCAAGATTTAGAAGGGAAGAAGGGTGAGGGAAGAAGGGGAAACATGAAGAGCTGATACCAAGGGCTCAAGTAGAGAGAAAATGTTTTGAGAATGATGATGGCAACAAATGTACACATGTGCTTGACACAATGGATGCATGTATGGATTGCAATAAGAGTTGTATGAGCCCCCAATGAAAGTATTTAAACAAATACTTGCCACAGGAATCAAAGAAAGAAAGAAAAATAGATGAATGGCAGATATAAAGTAGGGAAGCATTCATTATATGCATTTATACTAAATGCCGTGGCTCTGCATATATAGCTAGCTTTGTTTCTGCCTTTGTTTTCTAATCTTCCAAAGACCCTGTGAACTAGGTCTGCAAATCAGTTTTATAAGAAGCCATGGTTATGAAAGTCGGCCACAAGCCACATATGGGATCTGCATCGAACCCAAGGCTGTTCTAAAGCCAAACTCTGGGTGCTTTCAGGTCTGGGAGCTGGTGTACACACCTCATCAGCCCTTGGGTGGCTTTGTTCCCCTGCCCTCCTCCTACTTCACCCTTTTTCTGTCACCCCTCTTCTGGTGATATTGTCAGGGGCTTCTAGAAAATCTCCACTGGATATTGAACCACAGAGAAGCAAGGAAACTTGTCCACATGGTGAATCCATGACAGACTCCACCATCCAACCTGACCTTTGGTCATTTAGTGGATAGGGATAGTTCTGCTCCCCCATCTTCCCTCCTCTGGGCTTCAGTACTAGGAACTTGGCTGACCAGAGAGTTCTTCCCACCAATTTCCTCTAGTCCCATTCCAGAATGGGCTTCTCAGCTTGCTCTTAATTAATCCTTTGCTGGCCAGTCTGCTCTTGAGAGGCAGAGGGTGTCCAGTGAGGGTCAGGCGGAGCCCACTCAGCACTTCTCAGGCTGCATTTCTGCTGACCCTCACTGGACACCCTCTGCCTCTCAAGAGCAGACTGGCCACAAGGGTAGAAAGGACATCTCATGGGTGGGGTGAGGCAGCCAGCAGAATGATACTGCAGCTCAGGAAAGTCAATGTCCTGCTCATTACCAGATCATGGTCATGGTCCCGCCTTCATGTACACAGCTTAGAACATCCCCAAGGAAGTTCCAGCCTGATTCTGGGACTTTCATTCACAGGTGGGCACTGAATGCCCTTAGTATAATAGTCAACAGCTTGAGTGTGTGAATGCTTCGCCACTTACCAACTGCTTCCTGTTGTAGGCACACACCTAAGTTGGTTTTCCCAATTACGCAATGAAGGCCAGGTCTGGTTGACACACAAGGAAGCAGTGATGCCTCCTATCTTCACCGATGAAGGAGCTGGAATCTTTGAGTTGGGCAAATGGCCAATATATTTGGCTGCTAACCCAAAGGTGAGAGGTTCGAGTCTACTCAGAGGCAGTTCAGAAAAAAGATCTGATGATATATGTAACCAGCTTCCGAAAAGCCAGTCACTGGAGGCGCTAGGGCGCATAGTTCTTCTCGATACACAGTGCTTATCATTGACTCCTCAGAATTGACTCCATAGCAACTGGTTAGATGGTGGGTCAGGGTGGAACCTGGTCTTCAGACAACGGACGCCACCATGGCTGTTTTTTGTTGTGTGACTTTCTAAGCACTGCGCTGAGTCCTGCACAAAGAGCCCTGCATTTCTTGGTTGTTTCTAAGTGCTGCTGCATCATGTCAAACTCTTTAGTAACCCTGTACACAACAAAATGTCCGTTCCAGTCCCAGACTCATATGTAGCCACTATGGCAGCCCATCTCATCAAGGGCATTCCTCTTTTTAGCCGCCCCTCTACTTGGCCACGCATGACGTCCTTGTCCAGGTCTCTCTTCAAAACATGCCCCAAGTATGTGAGACGAAGCCTGGCTACCCTTGCCTCTGGGGAGATTGCTGACTGCACTTCTTCCAAGGCAGATTGGTTTGTTCTGTTGGAAGTCCATGGTGCTTTTCGTATTTTTTACTGGCACCATAATTCAAATGCGTTGATTCTTCTTTGGTCTTCCTTGGTCATTGTCCCACTTTCACATGCATAGGAGGCAATTGAAAATACCACCGCTTGGGTCAGGTGCACCTTAGTCTTCAATGTTAGGAGCCTTGATTTTCAACACTTTGAAGAAGTCTTGGGTAGCAGATTGACCCAAGGGCATGCATTGTTTGTTCTCATGACTGCTGCTTTCAAAACCACGGATTGTGGGTTCAAGCATGATGAAACCCTTGACAACTTCAATCTCTCCTGTGCTTATCATATTCTTGATCTAGTTTCAAAAAGTTTAGATGATCGATGTATGTAAATCCTTTTTGCAGCTGAGAAAAATGAAGGAGTTTCTTGCCTTGTTTTATGCAGTCAACAATTGCTGGAGCTCCTGGACTCTTTCTTTACTGTGTTCCTTACTATACACAACCTAGCTGTCCATAGAGCCTGCTTGTTCAGAAGGAAAGACTCAGGACTGGGGGCCCCAGGATCCAACCGTGGAATGACAGAGAACTTAAGGCAAGATGGATCCATGTCCTATTGCTTAATGTGGGTCTTGCCATAGCCACTGTCACAAAGTCTGATATTTATCATCCCCTGGTTTATGACCGAACACCATATTTGAGCTTAGGACATGTGATTCCATCTGGTTCTCACAATATCTTTCTGATGCTGTTGTGGTGGTTGCCAATTGCTGTCTCCTGCTTGTCTGATGATAACCCTGTCCCCAAGGAATGAAATGTCGTTCAGTCCTATGTCATTCTCAGGATCAGTTGGGGCAGTCATGTGCTTATGTTAATTTTGTGATTGAAATGTAGGTGTGGAATCTAGCCTGTTAATCTGGAGATAGCCATTGAGTAGACAATGAGGCCTCTATGTGGGCATGGCTTTCTCCTGAGACTTCTGGGAAATCTCACACTATTTCCCTCATGAAGATGAGAAGCTGTCTTCCCCAGTGGTTGGGAGTTAGTCTCAGAGACGATGAATCATGGACAAGACAAGATGGTAGCATCTGAGAAGCTGAAGGACCCAGAGCAGAAGACACAGAGCTTTGCCCTGATGGTGCCAGACCTGTGAAGCTGGAGAGGCCATGTGTGCACCTCTGCCAGCGATGATGGACCCTGAGCCCTGGAAGGGAGGAGCCATGGGGAGACCCCTGCCAGCGCCGGAATTCTGCACCCACTGGCCTGTGACTTTGTGAGTCGGAAGGAGACTTTATAGACTCCTTATGGGCATATGGGTTAATATTGTACTTGTGACTTTGAACTGGACTGGGCTGGGATGTTTTCTCAATGTCCTGTTCCTCTTGTATATAAACCATTCCCTTATATCCATATGCGTGCCAGTGAATTTGTTCCTCTATTCTACCCGGACTAACACAGGACTGATAGGATTTTTCAGTGGATTTTCAGAAATAGATCATCAGGACTTTTGTTCTCTATTCTGTCTTTGTCTTGAAACTCTGCTGAATTGTGTTCAGCATCACGGTGATAGACTGGCAGGTGGCGGCTAGGCATGAGGTGCTATCGGGTCTGGAATATAAACCTCTCAGAAGGTGAGAATACAACCCTTGAACCCCCATCATCCATTGCTGTGAAGTAAGTACCTGTGTTCCCGTGAAATGGAGGTGGAGAGGGTTAGGGCATCTGCTCCAGTTCATATCCATCATATTTATCTTATGCGTTTGGGTCCTCTCAAGTTCTTCTCTGGGAGCTGCCTATTTCCCAAGCCACAGGACACATGTGGTAGCCAACCAGACACTATTTTTCTCCTCTCCATGTCCCCTCCCCATAGGCTATTAGTCTTTAGCTCTCACAGGGCCAATCAAGCCCCTGAATCACAGGATCAAGACACACCCTGCCAATGGGCATCCCCCAAGTATGCACCAACCATGCTGAGGTGACATGACACAGTCCATTGTCCTCTCACCATCCAGCTTCACCACAGAGTGTGCTCTGTCGCAACTGTGGGGAAGCCGGTTCTGAGTGAGAACTCACAGTAATGAAAGAGTTGATGACCACCGTGGGGTCTCCACTCAAGATCATCCTCAGGTGAAGGGGTCTTGGCATTTGCTGGTGGATCTGGTCTGGTATGGATGTGGCTGGTGGAGACTGTTCATTTTGTAGAGTGTGGCAATGAGATACACATGGACTATGTCCTGTGTTTCCTCTGCAGGTGATAGCTTGTTATTGAGCAAACTGTGTCTCAATGCTTGACTGTTAACTGAAGTGTGCTGGTTCTGGCCCACCAGCAGTTCTATGGGAATCTGTTCCCTTAGTGATTGATCCTGTTGTTGTCATCAAGTGCTGGGAGTCAGTTCTGACTCATAGTGATGCGGTGCGCACATCTTCCCAGTTGTCAGGTTTGAGCCCATTGCCTTGGTCTCTCTCATTGATGGGTTTTCTCTTACACTCTATATTACCAAGCGCAATGTCCTTTTCCTGGGACTGATCTCAGTTCATAGCATGTCCACAGTACATGAGACCACGTCTCTCATCATTCTGGATCCCAAAGAGCATTCTGGCTGTACTTCTTGCAAGACAATTTTGTTTGTTCTTCTGGCAGTCCACGGGTCTTGCAATATTCTTTGCCAACAGCACAGTTCAAATGCATCGACTCTTCTACAGTCTTTCTCATTCAATGTCTAACTTCCACGTGTGCATGAGGTGATTGAAAATATCATGACTTGGATCAGGTCCACCTTAGCCTTCATAGTGATAAAAAGATTTATAACCTAGAAAACTGTATGGGGCCGCTTTTACTCTTATTCTGTCACACGTAGAGACCCTATGAGTCAGAATAGCCTTGGGGGCACACGGCAGCAACAAGCTCTTCTCAACTCCTCCAGGAAGTGACAGGGGTCCTTACCATCATCTTCATCACAGACACAACATGGAAGCGCACTGCTCCGGGCAGTGCAGGAATGTCAAAGTTAATTGAACTCAATATTTCACGCTTCAGGCAGAGGATTGGCATCAGTAGTCCTATGATTCTCGGTGAGAAAAACCAAGGATCTGAGAGAGGAAAGAGATGGAGTAGATTACATTGAGCTGGCTTTCAAAGGAAATGCCCCATGATGGTACCCTGGAGAAGAATAGCTCACTGGAGGCCAGGCACATTTTTGCTGCTTCATCTTCCTACTGATAAGTCCCAGTCTTGCAGCTAGAGTCCTGGAGCTAGAGGTGTCATGTGGAGACCCACACCAGCACTGAGATGCTTCTACCACCACTGGATCCACAAGACTTTATGCCCAGTGGTCTGTGATCTTCCTGCATTTGGTGTCATGGCATGTGTTGCGTGAGTCTGAGGAGAAATTTATGGATGGGTATCGGACATATGGACTTGATTTGAACTGGGATGGGATGTTTTCTTAATGTGCAATTGTTTTTTGAAATGAAATTCTCGCTTTCACATATATGAGTGTCTCTGGATTTGCTTCTCTGGTCTACCAAGACTAACACAGAGACCACTGCTTAATCTTCTGTGCTAGCATGGCTCCTATTACTGAGTGATTATTGTTTCCCAGGCACCCCTCTGAGTTCTTCCTAGGTATGAACTGTTTTCACCTGCATGGCAAGCCTAAGAGGGTGGGACTGTGATTATCCCCATCTGACAGATGAGGAAACTGAGGTGCCGAGAGGTTAAGGAACTGGACGAGGTCTCACAGAGAGGGTGTTTGCATGCAACAGCGCTGATCTGAACCTGGGACTATGACACCCCCTCAGTGCATCCCTGTCTCAGAGAAGGGGCTCAACTCAATGGCTCGGCATCACAGAGCTGGCCCAAGCTAGTGAGGGGATTTCCACAGTGGAGAAAGATGAGGGCAGTCACTCCTTCAGGTTGGACACCCATGGGTGACATGCAAATGCTCATAGTCACTCTCAAGGATTGCCCCCACAAGGTAGCAACAAAAAAGGGTGCCAGTGTGGCCTGGAAGCTCGTAGGTGTGTGTGTGTGTGTGTGTGTGTGTGTGTGTGCCTGCATGCGTGTAACCATGTGTTCCTGCGCATGAGAAAGCCAAGTCGACAAGGTAGGAGCCGAGAGCCAGATTCCCACAGGCTTGCAGATCCTCTCACCCTGTATTCACTCAGATGCATTGGTTGGGAGTCACGATGGAGACGGACTCTTAGGCTGTGAGGCCAGAAGATTCTGTGTCTCAGGTTTACCATCCCTGGTAGCTCTAGGCCTAAAGGACCGAGCCATTGGGAAAGCATCAGGCTTATCTGCACCAGTTCTAAAGTCCCCCAGTGGTGTCTAGTCCTAAGTGCTGGCCCTTATTTGGCACATGGTCCTGTGGGAGCTGTTCTTTAGCTGGGGGTTGCCACACAGCTGGTTTGACTCAGTAAGTCTCCATGGCCCCATGCTACTCCAGGAATGAGCAGGGGCCAGAGGCCAGGGCCCAGCCTCTGTCTCACCTGTACTACTTGGCCTTCCTGGGAATGCAGAGCTCCTCCTGGTAGATGCCTCCTGTGGCCAGCAGGTGAGTGGAACCAGGTTCCAGTCAATACAAGGGAGTTCTCTAAACCAGAGCTTCCCCACGAGTGCATCCAGACATCCATCCCATATCCCTGGGAACGGCAGGTGAAATGAGGGACCAAAATTCCAAGGAACTGGCCTCTAGCCATGCTCCTCCCCCAGCTTCTTCTCTGCAAACAGCCAGCCAGAGGCATCCTGTGAAAAAGCATGTCAGACGCCGGCTGTCCTCCGCTCACACCCCAGCCTCCCTGAGCAGAGCCCAAATCCTCCTGTGAACCTCAAGTCTCAAGTGACCAGTCCCCTCTTCTCACACCTACAATCCCCACTTTGTCCCAGTCTTAGGCTGCCCTCTGCCCCTCATCCCCACCTAATGTGTCAGGTCATCCAATGCCTGGTCTTTTGCACTGGATACTTCTCCTGCAGAAATCCACCGGATTCTCTCCCTCACCTTTGCTCCAAGGTCACCTCCTCAGGGATGATTTCTCACTACCCTGCTTAACATCGGAGACTCCCCCTTTCATTTCTACAATGGCTCTCCAGGCCTCTTACCCGGCTCTGTCTCCTCCCTCCCCCCGCACTTCTGTTTTCTGACCAACCTCCTGATACAGTACAAAACTCTCACCGCCCTCTGGTCGATTCCCACTCACAGTGACTCTACGAGCAGATTCCCAAGGCTGCAACTCTCCACTTGATCAGATAGCTTCATCTGATAGACTTATTTACATACTGTGCTTACTGTAAAGGAACCCTGGTGCTGTGCTTGTTACGTGTTGAGTTGCTAGCAAGGTCAACAGTTTGAAACCACCAGCCACTCCGCTGCAGAAGATGAGGCTCTCTAGTCCCAGTGCTAGTTTTAGTCTCAGAAATCCACAGGATGGGTGTGGGGTGGGGTTGGGGCAGTTGTATTCAGGCCTATAAAGTCGCTAGGTGTCAGAGTCAACTTGTTGGCAGTGGGGTTTTTGTTTGTTTGTTTGTTTGTTTGTTTTGGCATGCTCACTGTGAATCGCCGGCCTCCCCCTCCTTCACTAGAAAGTCAGATCCAAGAGGCAGAGATTTAGATTCCGATCCATTGAGCCTGTGTCCCCAGCATCCACAATGAGCATTGGCTGGGTCACGAACAAAAGGAGGCTCTGGGTCTGCCCTGCCCCATACAGTTCCTACACAGGGCGAGGCAACTTCCAAATCCAATGCATTCGGATGGAATGCAATGTAGCATGAGTTAGAGACTAAAGCCCAGCGCTCAGGTTGCTGTAATTGAACAGTGCCTGGTCTGCAGCAAGTCCTCTATTTGCCTTGCTGTTTCTTTGCTAGGGGGGCAACTGTCCAGTCCCAAAGGTGGCAGAGGTGTGTTGGACGAACAAACACACAATAGCAGCTGTCAGGGCAGGTGCACAGGCCAGCCCAGAGATCAGTGGCCTAGAGGTCCAGCGGTCCATCCTGGGCCCGGCTGCAGGGTCCAGTCTGCCCTCAGGCACGCGTGCTTCTCCTGCTGACTCACCCAGAAGCCTGGCTGCTGCCTCTGATACTCTCTCGGCCATCTCCATTCAGCAAGGATCAGAACTCCAGAAGGGGAGGGGTTCTGAAAGTCACCCAGCCAATCAATCACTCCACAACTTGCCCATCTGCTTACACACCTCTAATGACAAGGGTCTCACTACCTGCCAGGGAAGCCCATATCAGCCTCATGTGACTCTTGAGTGATTTAGAAGGTCCCCTCACATGGGGCTGTGTGCTGACAGCCTGTCCTGCCAGAGCCATGTGTTTTCGTGCCTCCAAAATTGTGATGCAGCGCTCTCAGCCCCACCATGCACTTGCATCTTGCCCAGCATGCATGCTTCCTTTCTATGTGACCCTCTCCCTGTGGACCACTTCATAGTTGGTGTCTTGGTTATACCCTTCTGATGATCTGCCAGCCTGGCTCAGACTCTATTATCTTGGGAGAAGGAGGTCTGGGTAGCAAAGAAGAGCCAGTGCCCACCTTTCCCCCATTAAGCATCATACCTCCTTCTTCTCCAGAGGGGTCCATTAGACTTTTTGAAAGCTAGGTCCCGTGTGTGTGTGTGTGTGTGTGTGTCCTGGGGTGGGGGGTGGTACACAGCCTTCCACAGGGCCATTGAGAGGTCACACTGTGATCTGTTCTGTTCTCAGGTTGACACCAGATTACGTAACTACCACAGTCTGCTAACCCTCAACACCTTGCCTCCACTTGCCTCCTGCTATCATGTGATCCTGTTCAATGGGGTTCAAGGTCACACAATATAGGAAAAGAGTCCTCCACCAGTTAGGGACTCAACTACTAGCTGAAAGGTTGGCCAATCAGATTGCCTTGGCCAAGAGACATGGCCATCTGTCGCTGATTGAATACCTCATGGGACATCTCTGCTTTTCCCATGTGGGGTCACCATGAATTGAAAATGAAAGCTCACAGTTACCGCAGTACAGTTAAGACTACACTTAGTGACCTGGTGGGACTGGCTTACAACCTTGGCTCTCCTCCTTAGCAGTTGATTGAACTTGGGCAGGTGATCTCCCTTTGCAAGTCTCCTTTCCCTCATCTCTAACAGCAGTGTGCACATGGACAGAACCCCTGCTTCTCAAGGGCCTACCCTGCCATAGCTGCTCAACAACTCATCTGCGTGCACACACACTAGAATCCATTGCTCTGCTCCCTGGAAACCCCCTTCGTGTTTGTGCAGGGAAGGAAACCGGCCCCTCTGGGACTCACAGGAAGAAGGACAGGCCAGGGAAACAGGCCCCTCTGGGGCTCACAGGAAGAAGGACAGGCCAGGGAGCCAGGTCTGCTTGCCTCAGTTTAATGAGGATCTTTCATGTGGCCTGAGATCTCTCGGGCGGGTGGCCAGAGATGCTGTGAAGGCCCACTAATGAGGGTGCAGAGCCTGTAATGAGGGTGCAGTGCCAGGGAGGTTGGACTGGGGAAGCTGGACTGGCCTTTCCAAATTAGTACTGGGACTCAGCCGGCAGCCACAGTGGGCAGGCGTGGGAGCACCTAAGAAGTGTTGATGCCGCTGATGGAGAGGCCAGCAGGGGCTGAGGAAACGTGCCCAGGACAGAGAAAGCAATTGCCAACAGAACTTTGGTGCAGCACCATCCATTTCTTCCTCTCCCACAAGTTTGTATGAGCAGACACATGCCTTACGGTCACCCTACCCTATCCCCACCTCCTCTCTTTTGCTCACATGCCTTGCGTGGCAATCCTCAAGATCAGCAGTTTGAAACCACCAGCCATTCCAAGGTAGAAAGATGAGGCTCCCCACTCCCGTCAATAGTTATAGTCTTGAAAACGTATAGGGGTGGTTCTTCCCCTCTCCTATTGGGTGGCTGTGAGCTGGAACTGACCCCATGGCAAGGAATATGATAGGGTCTTCTTGGTCTGCATCACAAGCTCCTTAGGCTTCCCCCCTCTTCGCTACAGAAGGGGAGACAGATGGCTGCTGCTGCTGCTAACGGCTGTAAGAGCATAGAGACCCAGGCAGGCCCCAGGGAATGAGTTCCATTTCCCTCTCAGAACAGCCCCAGGCAGGGACACCAGTGGGTCAGCCCATCTTCGTCATTCACAGACTCAAGCTCCTGGGTTCCATCTCCCCCGAGGCCTCTTAAAGATCATGGCCGGGTCATCACATGGACCACTGGCAGAAGGCCATGGGGATTGTGGGGAGGGAGGTGCTCCCTGAATATGGAAGGTCTGCCTTAGAGATGACACACTGCCCTTATACTTCCCTGACACTCCATGTGCCACAACTAACCACGTGGACACACCAAGCTGCCCGGGAGGTGGGGAAACCTGGACCTGGGAAAGGAGAAGGGTGGACTTCTGTCCAAGGTGAGTATTTCTACCTGCCCCTGAAGATGCCTAGAAATCCTGCCTGATGCCCCAGACGCCCCTGTTATGGTCAGCCTTCAAGTCAAGTTCAACTCATGGGATCTGCAGAGAAGAATTGTGTTACAGGGCTCTCAAGGACATGACCTTCCAGAGCAGGGGACTGGACACTGAAGCACCTTGGGTGGAGTCCAACCCCCCGCCTTTCAGCTGAAGCCGAGTGCCAAACTGTTCATACTATCCTGGGTCCCTGCATCAGACACCTGTAATGTGCTGCTAGCATTCTGACCTAAGAGACAGATTCCATCTCCAAGGGGCTCTTGAAGAGGTCACACCGAGGGTCCCACAGGGGACAAGTTAAAAGAGCCACTTGTCGAGGGAGAGTAGAGAACTGAGTGGAAGAAGTACCCCAAATCCCAAAACCCAACCCAATGCCACCAAATCAAGTCGGACTGGCAGTGGCCCTGTGGGACGGGGTAGCACCGCCCCTGCAGATTTCCCAAGATGATCTCTGGACATAGAATGCCTCCTCTTTTCCCCACAAAGCAGTTGAGGCTTTCGAACTGCTGCGCTGGCAGTTAGCATCCCAACCCATAACCCAAGACACCTGTCGCTAATGTTGCCTGGGACAAACACTCACGAAGGAACACAGCAAACCAGTTACTGCCGAGCCAGGTCTGACTCATGGTGACCTCCGCGTGTGCAGGACAGACCTGGCTGCAGCGCTTTCTCAAGGACTCCGTGTTCAGAAGCCGATCTCCAAACCTTTGAGTAGGCGCCTCTGGGGGCATGTCAGTAGTCTACCTCTCAGTGAGTGGTCCAGTGTGTACCCCTTTGCACCCCCAGGAACACCAAAAAGCCTCTCACGTATGGCATGCATAACCGCCTACAGTCTGACTCCCTGGCATGTATATCCAAACACCATCATCTTCAGCTCCCAGATGATACTTCATACCCCGCACACTTGGTTCCGTAAAGCCACGTCCTCCTCTACCCCTGCACGAAAGCACTCGAACAGCACCTGCCCCTGTGGGCATAGCCATACGGGGTCTTGGGTCATCCAGGAACACAGCACCAAGGCCACAAGAGATAGAAAGCTGCCCCACGCAGAAAAGGCCCCTCACGTCAGCCTCAGCCACTGTGTCTGTGAGTTCACCAACAGTCAGCCAGTGCATGTCAATGAGACGCCCTTACATCTGTATAGGCCCTAACATTGAACAACGGCACTCTTTCATTTACTGCTCAATCATATGGTAAATATTGACTCAGCCTTGGCTCTCTCAGTCAGATCTCTTGATTGACAGCGACGATGCACAGGGATGAACGACACAGAAGCGCTGTCCTCCAGAGAGAGACGTGTGTAAACAAACAATCCCACAGCGCAAAGATCTCTCACCTTGTGGAGGGTGGGGTGGGGTAGGAGTGGAGGGGGGACGGGGAGTGGGCGAGGACGGAAGGACAAACAGATCGGGTTCTGGGTAGGATCAGAGTTGATAACTGGGGCAGGCAGGGCTTCAAGGCTGTGGGCAGACTAAGGGACAAGGTTTCTGGGGAAAGGGAAAACTGTCTGTCGTCAGAGTGGTCAAGGCTGCGGTGTCACTGAGGAGGAAGACCAGTGATCTGTGCAGATGTCACGATTGTCTTACGCAAGGACGCGGGGACGATGATAAGTTAGGTAGAAGGCCCATGTCAATGTGAAGGCTATCGCCACGGATCAGCTGGGTTTCGTAAAACAGAGGAAGAAAGGACGCAAGACAAGAAAAACACTCTTGGTCTTTGCAGAGAAGGAATCGACATTTTTATAGGTCAGCTTACTGATAGAAGTGCCAATGCACAGTGGGCAGGCGGGGCAGCCCTACCCTTAATCAGTGTGATATTTTCATCACCGCCAACTGCTCTCTTTTCCTCTTTCCTGTGCTCCCGGTGCTGCCAAGTGCTAAAAACCAGCCCATGTGAATTTGGGTGCCTGGAAGGGGAAGGCTTGCTTCTGACCATATTTCACCTGTGGACTCATTTTTCCTCTGTCAGCTCTCATGTTTCGGATACAGAACAGATGCCCTCAATCACGTTGTACTCTGCTTGCCCATAACATTCTTTTTTTCTCACAATAATACCTTTTATTTGTCAACATTAAAAGTCTGAATTTTAAACAGATGTTTGAACGGGTGCCTCATAGGCATCAGCTCATTTCGCTTTTGGCACCTGCCTCATCTCCAGTCATTTTAGAAGGGGCGAATCAATCACAAGGATCAACATATAATCCCCTCCCAGGAGGACAAGCAACAGAAGAGTGGGTGAAGGATGACAGAGGACGATGTGAGATATGAAAATAATAATCTATAATTTATCAAGGGTGCATGAGGGTGGAAGGATGGAGGGGGAGGGAGGGAAATGAAGAGCTGATACCAAGTCTCAAGTTGAAAGAAAATGCTGTGAAAATGAGGATGGCGACCTATACGCAAATGCGCTTGACACAATGGATGAATGTATGGTTGTGATAAGAGATGTAAGAATCCCTAATAAAAAGTATTTTTTAAAAGAATTTATAAAAGAGGGAAAAAATCAGGGTATATCAATGTAGTATTCAATGAATATCTTTTAAGTTTGAAGGACTGTATTAAACATTAAAAGAATATTGCATCACATGAAAATGCTTATTTCATGTCAAAAGCACAGCTGTGTGATGCAAACTCTTGAGCCATTCAACACAGAAGGAGGTGAGTCTTTTGTAAGACTTCTGAGACTGGGATCTGCCTGGCCCATCCTGCAGAAGATTCCAACGAGGAGCTCTCATCCTGGGCACATCCCATCTTCCTTGGTATATGATTTTCACCTTTTCTAAGTCATGGTGGAATCTTTCGCTTTGCTTTTCATTTATGTCACTGGAAAGCAATGTAAGTGTGCACTCATGGTACAGCCAAACCTCTTGAAATGAAAAAGCAGTCTCTTTACCAGCTGTGTGTAGTTGTCTGTCTTCTTGTGACCAAGGAAGTTTTTTTTCACAAGGAAAAGTGAAGACCAGGCACAGGATTTGATTTCATCCATTGATGCTCTGAAATGTGAGTCATGTGTCAACTGTGTGCTCTGTGGTCCATCAAAATCCCGGCCTTCAGTGCTTCCACAGTAAGTCCAGGAAATGTATGCACTGTGTATCCAATGCACAAACCATCTTTATTCAAAAGCTTTACAAATATTTTCATTAGACCTAGCTTTATATGTAGGGGTGGCAGTATGATTCTATCTCGTGCTACCAAATGTCCATTGTTTACATTTTGTCCTTCAACCACAATACATTCCCTCAAAGGTCAATTGTTTCTTGTCCAATGTTCATGTGTGGCTGTACTGTCACAAAGGCATACAAAGAAAGGGCACTTTGTGTAGCCACTTTTTTGACCAGAAAAAAAAATTATCCATCTTCAAGGCCATGCCACCTGTGTTAGTCTAGTTTGACAAAACAAACAAATTCATAGACACTAATAAGTGGGTAAGAATGGGCTTTCTATACAAGAGCAATTGGATATTGAGAAAACATCCAAGATAAAGTCCACAAGTCTGATATTAGCCCAAATGTCTGATACCAATCTATTAATTCCTCTTCAGAGTCATGCAATACATGCAATGATGCTGAAAGTCACAAGCCGTGAGTGCAAGGTACTGTGGGTCGAGTGGTGGTAGTGGCATCTCAGCTCTGGCAGGTGTCTCCACATGGCTTCTTCAGCTCGAGGGCTCAGGCTGCAGCAGCATAGCTCCGTCAGGCTCATCGTCAGTAATGTGTGTGTCCTGCCTCCAAATGAAGTCATCAAACTGTGACTTGATTGACAGGCTACACTCCGCCCTTCACTCTTAAGTCTCAAATTGACAACAGTTTATATAACTACCACACCCATTGGCGTTCTTGTTAATTTATCTTTTCCGAGACTAACGTGATAGTCTTGTGCTCCTCTTTCATTCTGGTGGAGTGACCGATTGGAACAGAACCATGCTTGTTGCCATTATTTAAAAGGACAACACATTGCAAACAATGTTTTGAACTGTTGATGAAAAGATGCCACTCACTTGGCTTATATTCTGAAATACCAGTTTTCTTCAGAGGATTTCTGATAGCACTGCAGAACACTAAGTCTTTGTCTTCGGTCAAGAATGGCGATAAAAAGATGACTGCGGTCTGGCGCTGGAACTCACTCAAAGAAGGCTAGGGAAAGGCTCAAGGGTGGGGCCCAGAAGAATTCTTCCCCGATTGGTGGGCGATGCTCACCAAGTTCAGCTCTGGGCCCTGATGTCCCAGCATCAGCACTGCTCAGGAACCTAGTATGTGAATTAGCCCAAGGAAGTCCAAACCAGGTAGAGGACTGTGGGCCTTTGTGAACAGTGCGAAGGAATGGGCTTAATTTGAATAATTGCTGAGAAGCATCTGTAAGAAGAGCAGGCAGCTGCCACCATTAATCACTGTGGCAAATTCCTTGATTCCTGAGCAGGCATGGAGGGCTGGACATGTTCAGGGTCTCAGAGTGGCATGTAGGGTCTCAGGTCTCTTCCTCAGTGATCCCATCCTATCTACATAGAACATGCATAGACTGGTTTTTTTCTGTCCCTCCCCACTCACACAGGTATACTCTTAAGTATTCAGTAGCTCCTGCCCCCTCCACTCCCAAGCTTTGTACACCTGCTCGCCTCCTTGGCCATTACCTAGCCACCACCCCACCCTCCACCCCATGGGCCATGCATACCCACCAGGCAGGTGGTGTGGCAAGATGGTGACCTATTCTGCATTCCTCTACTGTAGGCTTAGATCACGCATTTATCTAAGAATAAAATCATGGTGGTGCTCTCTTAAAAAAAAAAGGAATGGCAGTAAAACATTTTCTCTTCTTTGAGGAAATGTGGATTTTTGTTCCGGACTGTAGTCTTAAGGCAAGACATTCTGAAGACTCCATGGAAAGCTCTATAGTCCATCAGGTCATTCATTCTGGTCAAAACTTTCACTGTGTGAAGTTGTTTAGAAATGACTGTCACTGGCCCCACTTTCTTTCTCTTGTGCAACATCAGATATGCATGACTCATCCTATGGGAGCTGTGACCGTTCACAGCAAGGTGGAATAGGTATGAGGGCCAACTGTGGAAAGGAAGGAAGTAGGTGAACAGTTGTGAAACAAGGGTAATTACACACGGTGATGGTGACATAGTCTGTTGTCAGTTGGAGACGTAAGAGTGAAGGGGTGGAGTTTTAGCCTGTCAATCTGATCGCAGCTTGATGAACTCATTTGGAAGCCCAACAGAGATAAATAACTCACTGGAAGCAGGATGCAGACTCACTACCTGGGAGACATTGCAGCTGACAAGACACATGGAGCTATGCTGATGCTGTCAGAGATCTGGGACTTGTAGGAATCACATGGAGACCCCTGACAGCACTGAGAAGCTTCTACTGCCACTGGATCAACAAGGTGCTCCAACCACTGGCTTATGATCTTCATGTGTTTTGTGAGTCTAAAGAAGAATTTATAGACTAGTATCAGACATATGGATTAATATTAAACTTATGGACTTGATTTGGACTGGGATATTTTCTCAATATTCAACTACTCTTGTATACAAAGCTCTTTCTTGAATTCTCTCTTTTGTGTGTGTGGCATCACTGCCCTGGTGGGAGTAGCAAGCCCAGTCTTACTCTGGAGAGCTGCTGCTGGATTTGAACTGTCAACCCTGTGGGCCGCAGTCCCGCGACACTACCACTAAGCCACCAGGGCTCAGTCAGCTCTTTCTTATACACATATAAGCCTCCCTAGATTTGTTTCTCTCGTCTTTCCAAACTAACACATACACACACAAAAAGGGTAATGTAAATAAATAAATTTCTCTTTCAAATAAGAAAGCTTGTTATGGCATCTGAGTACACAGAGGAGTTTTTTCAAAGAGAAGACTAACATTTTATGAGTTCAATCATCTCTAAGAAATTAGAGTTAATACAGTCTAGCCAATACAACTTTTCTAAATCAATTTCTCAAGTAACTCAGGAAAAATCTAAAATCCAGAACACCAGGATACTTTTTTCTTTTTGGACTGTGTAATCTTTGTTCTCTATGCATTCCTTGTCTTTTTATACAAGTGATATTATATAGTATTTGTCCTTTTGTGGTTGGTTTATTTCCCTCAGCAAAACACCGTCCAGCTCCTTCAATACTGTAGCATGTATCTCGACTTCATTTCTTTTACTGGCTAAGTAGTGTTCCATCATGGGTAGGTACCAGATTTTTGCATCCATCTGTCGATGCCTTCTTAGCTGATTTCCACCTTTGAGCTCTTCTGAACAGTACTGCGGTGAACATATATTTTCAAGTGTGCACTTCAGACTCTGTTTTCAAAGCTTTGGGGTATTTATCAAGGAATGGCTGAGTCATATGGTAGCTCAATATGTAGCTTTGTGAGAAACCACCAGATTTCTTTCCACATGGCCATTCTCTTCTGTATTCCAACCAGCAAGGGCTAAGACTTCAATTTCCTTGCACCCTTGAAAACCTGTGCAAATTTCTTCCTTGAGTTTTTTTTTTTTTTTGGTGTTTATAGCCTCGTTTTAATTTCAGCCATCCTAGTGGGACTGAAGTAGTTTTAGATTTGCATCTATCTATCTATCTATCTATCTATCTATCTATCTATCATCTATCTATCTATCTATCATCTATCTATCATCTATCTATCTATCTATCTATGACTATCTGGTGGTATAGTGAGTCAAGTATTGGGCTAGTGACTTCAAAGTCAGCAGTTTGAAAGCCACCAGCTGCTCCATGGACTAATGATGAGGCTTTTTACTCTCATAAAGAATTAGAGTCTTGAAAAGCCATAAGGGCAGTTCCACTACGTTCCTCAGAATTGCAGTGAGTCAGAATTAACTTGATGGCAGTGAGTTTGGTTCGGGTTTTAATGACACTAAGCATCTTCCCATATGTTGGGTGACTACTTGAATACCTTCTTTTTGAAAGAGTTATGCAAGTCCTTTGTCTGCTTTGTGATTGAGTTGTCATCTTTTCATTGTTAAGTTGTCTGTGTTTTATATAATTTTTTGTTTTTAGGCTCTCATTAACTATTTGGTTAGATACTTTTCCTTTCTGGTACAGTCTAATGAACAAAGCCTTTACTTTTTACTTATTTCTTTTGTCTTTTGTTGTTTGTCAGAGCCCTGAGGGCTGCAGTAGGTTACACATTAGGCTGCTAACTGTGAAGTCCACAGTTCAAAACCACTAGCTACTCTTTGGGAGGAAGATGAGCCCTTCTACTCCGACAAAGAGTTACAGTTTTTGAAACCCGCGTGGGCAATTCTATTCTGTGCTATGTTACTATTATGGCTTGGAATGCACACAATGGCAGTTAGTTTGGTTTTCAGGTTTTGTTGTTTGGGCTTTTGTTATTAATTAATCGACTTGTTAGTCTGGGTAGACCAGAGAAACAAGATTCATAAACATGCCTATGCATATGAGGGAGAGGTTTATATACAAGAGCATTGAACATTGAGAAAACACCCCAGCCGAGTCCAGTCCAAGGTCATACGTCCAATATTAGCCCATATGTTTGATATAATCTATAACTCCTCTTAAGACTCATGAAGCACATGCAATGGCACCAGGACAATCACAGGTCAGTGGGTGCAGAGTCTTGTGTATCTAGTGATAGTAGAAGCATCTCCGTGCTGGCAGGGTTCTCCTTGTGGCTCCTCTAGTTTCCAGGGCTCAGGATCTATCAGCATACCGCTATGTATCTTGTCAGTAGAGCATCTCTAAGGGAATGAATAGTGAGTCTCTCACCTCCAAGGTGGAAACACAGCTGGATTTCCCAGAATTCTCAGGAGAAAGCCATGCCCATACAAAGGTCTCATTGGCTTTCTCCAGATTGGCATGCTAGACTCTACCCCTACACACTTAATTCTCAAATTGACACCAGATTAGGTGACTGCCACATCCACCCTTGCTAAAAGCTAGTTGGTCAACATTTTCCCGTGTTTTCATCTAAGAATTTCAGTATTTCAGTTTACTAAAACAGTTTTGTTCCTCAATCCATTTGAAGTTTGTGTGCATGTGATGTGAGGCAAAGATGCAGCTTCATTTTTCTGTGTGTGGGAGTCCAATTTTCCTAGCACCATTTATTGAAGAGATTCTTCCTTCTCCAATTGAATGAACTTGGCATGCTTGATAAAAACCAGCTGACCCTAGAAGTGTGATTTACTTCTGGATTCTCAATTTTATTTCTCTGGTCTTTGTGTCTATTGTTAGACCAACACTAGCCTGCTTGGATTTTGAGGCTGCAAAGGATGTTTTAAAACCAGAATGTGCGGGTCCTTGGACTTTGTGCTTCTAGTTCAACATTTTTTTTTAGCTGTTCAGGGATACTTAACAAATGTCGTGTGATAGCTATATGAGGGGACTTCAAAAGGTTTGTGGGAAGATGAAATTAAAAGTGAAGGGGATTTTTCAACAGACTTTTTGAACACTCTTCATATTTACCACAATGCCCCTCTACCAAAAATAAGAGTAGTTATTAAAGTTGTTTAAGTACAACCCCCCCCAAAAAAAAAACAACCCAGCAACAACGTTTGGGGTTGTGTTATTGTATCTGGAGTATGGTTTCATGGGACAGCCCAATTAATTAACCTAATAACCCAATAACCTGTTCTATCTCCTAGCTTGTTGCATAAAGCCTGGGGTCTTACAAGCTTGCTATCAGCCACCCAAAACACAACCATTGTTCGCTATCTGCCTGGAGCAACAGAGGAGGGAGGCAGGTCAAGAATAGGAGGGGAACATGGAATATGTGGCTATTTGCCTCCAGGAACAGCTGCCTCCTTTTGCACGAGACCAGGAGAACTGGATGGTGCCCAGCCATCATTAATGAACATTCTGATACCAAAGATTTTAGAGAAGGAACCTAATCAAAAGAGAGAACTAAATTTCAAATTCTCACACACTCCAGACTGGCCGGAACCATGGGGGCTGGATGAAGCCCTGAAACTATCACACAGAAGATAATCTTTAAACCTTAAGCCCCGAACCCCACCCCCAATTCCCCTGCAGTCTTTTTGGAGCTCTAGTGATCTAGTCGATTTAGGGGTTGGGCTGCTAACTGCAAGGTCAATAGTTCAAAACCGCCAGCTACTTTTCAGGGAAAAGGTGAGGCTTTCTACTCCAGCCCTGGCAGTCCACAAGGACAGTTCAACCTTGTCCTATAGACTCACCATGAGTCAGTATCGACTGGGTGGCAGCGAGTTTCAGAGTTGAGAGGAGGCTTCTTAAAGTCAAACGATAACTTGTAAGAACCTCTGCCTGGAGCATCATGCTCTTTTACAATTTATCGATGAGGAACAAGTTGAAGATGGCTGATGGAAAGAGTAGATGAGGAACCTCGGGTTGGGCGTGGGGTGGGGGGTGGGGGTTAGTGAATTTATACTCATGGGAGAAGCCAAGTCCAAAATGAAGGGGGAGAGCAGATTTCTCAGCTTGAAGAATGAAAGACACCAGTGCCATGTCTGGGTAGAAGCTGCCCAGCGATATACGTTTCACTCAGTCTTTTTTCAACACCACCAACAAAGGTAAATAAAATATTTTTGAAAGAGGTAATTCAGTGCTTGGATTACATTAGATGAGCGATGCAATTGCTGAGGGGTCAGTCCGCAGTCAGTGTAGCATCAGGAGCTGCTGCCAAGGACCAGAGTGACCAGAGGGTAGGGTTTAAGGTTATCTGGATGAAACTAGAACTCCCAGGGGGACTTCCCTGCAGGTGCTGGAATCACCGGGGAGACCCAGTGGAGAACAGGAAGGGGGAACTTTTAGGACACAAAAAGGAAGGATACCTCCTGTGGATCTTTCTTCTGGTCTTTCTCCAGTACCTCATTGGCCAACTCTTCCAGGAAACCCAAGGGCTGTGGGGCCTGGTCCAGGGGGCTTCTTCCCACCTTACCACTCAGGTCAGGAGAAAGTAGGAAAGCCGATTGGAAAATGAAATACCATTACCTTTCTCTGCCTTCTTCTTCATCCTCTGCTCTCAGCTGTATGGTTGTCAGCTGCTTGCAAGTGTTCCACCCGGTGAACAAATGCCAAACAAACATTAGCAGGGAAAGAAAACAAAAACCAAGCTCTGAGGCGGCCACTTTGACTGACTTTGTTTTTTCCTGGGTAATTGCTTGGGGGTGCGGTTTTAAAGTGTGTCTTGGAGCACGCCGGCTTAATTAAATTTCTCACGCGGAAGCGCTTAACTTAAAATAGCAACGCATGTCTGCTGCTCAGGGAGCTGTTGCTAGTTTAGCTGGAAAGCAGTCTCTCTCGGGATTCCGGCGTAGGTCTTTCACACAGTGGGGCCAGGATGGACTGCTGTCCCAAGATGAGACATTCTGAGCTTCGGGTTCCCTGCCCCCCCTCCTTCCATCCAGCTTTGGGCCCCAGAGGACTGGACAGTGTGTTGCCACGAGAAGCGGCATTTGGTCGAGTTCACTCGTGAGAAAAGTAACACAGACTGATCAAGGGGAAAGAGCAAGGCCAGATGCTCACGCTCTGATTCTTACCTACGTGTTGCTCTCTGTGCTCCACCAAGGAGCCCCGGTGGTGTCGGAGTTACATGGCCGTGATCCCGGAGCCGGCAGTTTGAAACCACCAGCAGCAGCTTCTCGGGAGAAAGGCTCTCGACTGTCTATTCCTGAAAACATTTGCAGTCTCAGAAACCCACAGGGGGTCACTGTGAGTCAGCCTTGACTCCACAGAGAGGTGTGTTTTTTTGGTTTGGTATTTAACCAAATTCTCTCAGCCTGTGCTTCTCAGATGGGGGTCAGAAGGTGGTAGGGTGAGTGTTTTCCCCCCTTGGAGGCCATTGGCAGTAATCTGGAACCCAGTGAAAAAAAGGTCAGAGATGCTGCTAACATCCTACCATGCAAAGGAAACTCCACCTGCTCCCACCACAAACTGTAATCTAGGCCAAATGTCAAAAGCACAGGGGGAGAGAAACAATGCTTTGACCACTGTTTCTTGGACTCTTCATAACAGAGGGGCAGTTGGATTGATTCCCAATTCATCATAGGTCCCTGTTTTATAAGAAGACAATAAAAATCGATTGTCAGAAAAATGATCACACACTTGGATGTCACAACCAAAGCCTGAACAACTTTCTTGCGTACTCATAATTACTGCACTGTCTGATCACGGACAACTGGATCTTGGGCGAGCAGCGAGCTGTGGCAAAGAATGAACAGCATTGATCTAAATGATTCTCACCTTCTCTGGGTCCGGCCACCTGCCCAGCGGTTCCAGGAGCTCGCCGCACCTCCAACTGTCCCTCAGTGACAGTGCTTCACGATGCCCCCACGTGTGTCAGGGCAGACTTATCAAGTGCTGGGACTTGGAAGTGGATCTCCCACCTTTTGTTTCAAGGTGCCTCTGTTTGGACTTGAACTGCCAACCTTGTGGTTCGTGGTCAGGGACTCCCTGTTGCTACTAGTCGCCCTGAGTTATTGCCCTTTTCCTCTGTGGACCCTTCTGCCCCACTTGCACCTCTTTGTAATTAGTCCCTTAAGACATAAAGCCTCCTCCAGCTACCCCACTATCGGTGTACTCTCTGCTCCGAAAAATCCCTGCCCTGATCCAGAGGAGGTTTTTGTACCTCAGCACGCTTTTCAGTTGGCGGGCAGATACACTGGGAGGGTAACCATTGTGATGATGAGACACCTGGTCCAGGGTTCAATGAAAAAGATCGGGGGAAGCCCTGCTGGGAGGAGCTGGATCCACGTGTCAGCCAGAGTTCTGTCAGCCACAGTTGTTAGACCTTGAAGAGTGATACTCCAATCGTAAAATGACCAGATTTTAAGCGAGACACCATTGCAAAGAGGGCTGGTTCTTAATAAAAAATTTGGTCTGTATGGAGCAACAATACTTTCCCTAGAATGCAAAAATAGTATGATAATATATTTATTTTAATTTTAAAATGCCACAGGAGGTAGACGAATTGTTACAAAGCGGGACATCTGGTCACCTTATCCAATAGGCGAGGCTGCCCCTTAGACGGAGCCCTCTGGAGTGAATGGTGCTGGAGGGGATGTTGAGGAGAACAAAACCACGTACTCTGCTGCAACCTTCCTGCCCCCCCGCCCCTTCCCTAAATGACAGGGTTGAGTCAAAAGCGCACACGTAGCCTGGAAAGGAGGGAGATGTTTCTGAGGTTGGTTCTAGTAACGGTGGAGTTGGACTGTGGGGATGAAAGCAGGGCTGACTGCTGGCTGCCCGGATCTGGTTTGGAGAAGCATTCAATGCTGTGTTGTGGGGCGTGGTGAGGTGGATGGGGAGGGGGGACATAGGGTGGGAGTTGAGTTCCTCTTCACCCCCGGAGCTTGTCCAGGGATCATGATCCTCTGGAGCACTTGATGCTCGTCACTGACTACAATGAGGACTCAGGTGGTCCCTGATCCAGGCTCAGCTCCACCAATCCCTCAAGAGAAAATGCAAACCACAGTGGACAACTTCTCTGAGTAGGAGGCAGAACAGCCACAACAGGCCCAGGTCAGGAAACTGCAGCAGATACCCCAGGTGAGACTTCTCAGTGATCCCAAAACACTGCTAAGGAAGGCCATCAGGACAGACAAACTTAAGTTCAGAGGCTATGTAGCCTCAGTGGGCTCCAGCGGTGTGGTCACACACACACACACACACAACTTTGGATCCTGCAAGAGCCCTATCTTGTAGCCTTGCTCCTGATGGGCCCATGATGACAGGACCCTTTCCCCAGCCTCTGCAGACCAGGCTGTCTGCAGGTGAACAGACCTCTAGGGAAGGGGGGACTGACAGACCGAAGACCAGGGCTGGCTTTGCAATGGCATGGGGGAAAATCTCCCTATGATCCAACTGCTGTATCCTTGAAGCTCCACTGTGTGGCCTCAGGTCTGCCCTCTCAGGGAAATGGGAGCATTGATTCCTGCCCTCACCGACTGCCATTCTGCTTGGGTGGCCCGTGGAGGCTGCGGAGGTTCCTCACACAGGCCTGCTGGGTGCTCCATGGCTGGCTCCCACACCCTGGCCTCTCAGCCTCATGCTGACCAAGCCTTGAGACCAAGGGGCCTGCCTGGGCTCAGCGGGCTTCCCCTGCATCAGAGCAGGCCAGAGGGTGAGGCAGAAGCGGCGGCCTGCTGGGCTGGTCCTGACGGGATGTCAGTGTTTTCCTGTCAGCTCCAATACTCACAGCAGGGTCCCGGGTGGAAGTGTTCAGGTTCTGATATTTCATATTTGAGATCTCAATTATACTGCCTGGCTCCGGATTTGAGGGGGCTGCCAGGAACCGATGGAGTCTGGTCATTCTCAAATAGCGGGTCTGGAGGATGGGGGCTCTGTGGAAGTCAGGGATGTCATGTTGGGCTATTTGTAGAGCTGCATGTGGTCCTGTTTTGCTTCAACAAAGGGGCTTCACCAAGTAGGTGAGGGAAATCCATTCACTTTTAAATCCGTGTGCTTTGGCTGACCTTTGGAGAAAGAAAACGGGGTTCAAAGAGAATGGATTCTTTCCCCTCACTTTTTGCAGCTCCATCCTATTTCTACAGGAGTGTTTGTGAGGATTCAGATGTCACCTCTAGCCTAGAGACAACAAAAGCCAGGGCTCCCCTCCCCCACCCCCTGGAAAAAGGCCTTAGGAAACTATCAAGGTTGCCACTACATTGTCTGAAGGTCCAGAACAATCTCTGCCCCAGTTGACCCTTCTCCAGAGCAGAGAAAGACACCAGTCAGGGTCTCCCACATCCTGGGAACTCTCCCCAGCTCTCTGAATGACTCTGGCCTGCAAGGACCCAGGGACGCCCCCAATTCCTCTGAGATGCTTAATTTTTCTCCAATCTTCAAAACGGTACTGTCCACCCCACCCCCCATCTCTGAACAACCAGCACGCCTCTTGCCATGAGTACTGTTCTGCGTAGAGCCAGCTCATGTCCCTCTTCCCCTAGTCTGGAGCTCCAAACAGCCACCCTCATAAGGGACCCTAGTGAAACCCCTGCATGTGCTGGCTCTGGGACAGACTGGTCAGGGACGCAGCACAGTGCCTGGCTCAAAGAAAGGCTTCAGCCTTACAGGACCCGGCCAGGGTGGGGACTAGGGCCTACCTGATGCCAGCGCCCACTTCCCAGTCGACCGAGGGATGATATGCAGTAGGTTCGGTGGGAGGGATGTGCCCTTTGTTTCTGCTTCTCCAGACCTTTAACCTGTCTTCTCTTCCTTCCTCTCTGCCTCTCCCTGCCTCCTGCCTCTCATCTCCCACTTGAGTCTCTTCCCATCCTCCTCTTCACCTCTAAACCTTCCTCCCTCTCCCTCTCCATCTCTCTCTTTCTTTCCCTCTCACTTGACGGCCACACACTTGGCCATCTGATTTCCACGTCTGCTCACCATGTACCTTGCTCCGCGATCTACGCCTCTCTCTGCTGCTGGCATCTCTGACTTCATGCCTCTGCACCTTAATCTGCTGATGCACTTACATGGGTCTCCCTGCTCCTCTCTGTCACCATGTCCTGTGACCTATTCCTACTGCCTGTGTGGGGGTCACTCCTTCTCCAATCCTCGGCCACCCCACCCCACCTCTCACTCTGCATATCTTCACCTCATGATGCTCTTTCTGCTGCTTGGTCCTTGTCCGTTTCTCTGCCCCTGTCCCTCTGTCTGTCTATCCTGCCTCTGCCTCTCTGTTTCTCTCTCCCCCATCACACTGCCCCCCCATCATGCCACACCCTCTGTGCCTCTGCCCTCCCCTCCACCTTCAGGATGATCCCAGCCTCCCACAAGACCTTCGTGGTCAACAACCTGGTGTCGGGGACCGGCTATGACCTGTGCGTGCTGGCCATGTGGGAGGACACGGCCACCACGCTGACGGCCACCAACATCGTGGGCTGTGCACAGTTCTTCACCAAGGCCGACTACCCACAGTGCCAGTCCATGCACAGCCAGCTGCTGGGCGGCACCATGATCCTGGTCATCGGGGGCGTCATCGTGGCCACGCTGCTGGTGTTCATCGTCATCCTCATGGTGCGCTACAAGGTCTGCAACCACGACGCCCCCAGCAAGATGGCCGCAGCTGCCGCCGTCAGCAATGTGTACTCGCAGACCAACGGGGCCCAGCCGCCCCCCGTGGGCAGCGCGCCCGGTGCGGGACCCCCGCCTGGACCACCCAAGGTGGTGGTGCGGAGTGAGCTGGTGGAGTTCAGTGCCAGCCTGGCCCGGGCCAGCGACTCCTCTTCGTCCAGCTCCCTGGGCAGCGGGGATCCGACGGGCCTGGGCCGGGGCCCCTGGAGGCTCCCACCCCCTGCCACACGCCCCAAGCCCAACCTCGACCGCCTGATGGGGGCCTTTGCCTCCCTGGACCTGAAGAGCCAGAGGAAGGAGGAGCTGCTCGACTCCAGGACTCCAGGCGGGAGTGGGTCGGCCACAGCGGCCAGGGGCCACCACTCGGACCGAGAGCCCCTGCTGGGTCCCCCCGCAGCCCGGGCCAGGAGCCTATTGCCCTTGCCTCTGGAGGGCAAGACCAAACGCAGTCACTCCTTTGACATGGGGGACTTCGCAGCCGCGGCCGCTGGAGGGGTTGCCCCTGGTGGCTACAGCCCCCCTCGGAGGGTCTCCAACATCTGGACAAAGCGCAGCCTCTCCGTCAACGGAATGCTCTTGCCCTTTGAGGACAGTGACCTGGTGGGGGCCCGGGGGACCTTCGGCAGCTCCGAGTGGGTGATGGAGAGCACTGTGTAGGTCTGGGGGCTGGGGCGGCCGGGACACGCTCACCCATCCTCCTAGGATGGACAAGGGGAAAGTGCCCTCACTGGCAAGTCTTTGTGGGGTTTCCATGGCGATGTTTACATCCAGGGACAGCTTCTCTCCCTGTCAACACCCTCTTTCCCCCCCACACCCACCCATGACACCCTCCCTGGCCTGTCCCTCCCCACCACCACCACCACCGCCCAGCCGGGGTGCGCTCAGGGAAAGTGGACTTGCTGGACTGTGAGACTGAGCCCCGAGTGTATGGCGAGGCCGGACGCCTGCCTTTCCCATCGCAAATGGAGCTGATGAGCAAGTGGCTTCGGATGGCCGATGGTCCCAGTGTTGTTTGATTTCATAATTATTTTGTTTTTCCATTTCCTGGACTCCTTCTCTTCATTCACACACAAGGGTTTGCCCCACCTACAAAAGGTCGTTCCCAGTGGGTACCAGTGGACAGGAGACGGGGATGGTGCTGCCTCACACTGGTTTAGGGAGGTCCCTGCCCAGGTCCCCTGGGGTTCCCAACCACCCACATACCCAATGCCTGGCTCAGTTCCCTTTGTTTCTCAACCATCCCCATCCCATCAGATTCCATCGGAAGGATAAGACACAAGACTTCCTGTGTGGGGATGGGAGGGGAGAAGATGCGTAAAGGGACTAGAAGGATAAGAGAGCTTAGTATTTGGAGTTGCAAATGGAGTTTCCCCTCTAATGGGAAGCAGGGTCAGGATGGCTTCGTGGACAGGTGCTGTAGGCCAAGAAAAGCTATGTGGGGTGACAGCTAGAGCTCTGAAATTTTAGGCCAAAGCTCAGAAGTTGGGGTCCAGAGCCTCACCTCACTAACCAGACAAACAACTTTGGCAAGTTTTCTTTCTTATGGCCTCCGTTTCCCAATTTGTAAAATACTGAGGTTGTACTAAAGATCTCCAGTTCCCTTCCAATATGTAACACATTCCTCTTGATTCTAAACGTGGTCTCCAGCTCAGGGCTTCCGGGAGGACAAGCCAGTAGAAAGGCATTCTCCTAGACTTCTGACTGGACTGGACTCAACCCAAACCGCAGCCAGTTGAGTCTTGACCTATTGACCACACCCCAGAGGATAGAGTAGGACGGTCTTAGAGATTTCTAAGGTTGTGATCACTTATGCAGGACCCCTAGTGGCGCTTCAGAACGCGCTCAGCTGCTCCCCCGAGGATGGGCTTCTCTGTGGGGGAAAGATGTGGCAGTGGGCTTTCATAAAGATGCCAGCCTTGGAAACCCTACGGGATCCTTCTACCCTGTCCTCCAGGATTGCCATGGGTCAGAATGGGCCCAACAACAGGACAGGGTCTTGCATGGTAAAAGACTGTGTTCTTTCTCCCATAGAGCGGTTGGTGGGTTTGAGCCCCCATTGTCTGGCAGTCAAGAAAACTTAGTCACCTTACCACCAGGGAGTCTTACTGGACAGGGGCAAAGAATTCGAGCGACTTTGGAGGGGGGAATGCAGAACTGCTTTAGAGTCTAAGCGTGGCCAAGCTTGGGGAGCTGTTTTTAATCCTCCCATTCTCAGTTCTCCCTCCTTTGCCCTTATTTAGAGAGCAAACACAAGGGAAGGGCCTTAGAGCATACTGCGAGCGAGTTGGTCATGACATCATGACCGTTATTCCCGGTCTTGATGCATTTGCAGCATTTGCGATGCATTTCCCTGCTTCCATCCCAGAGAGGGCAGGTCTGTGTGGTTTCTGGGAAGGGTGGTTTAGGGTGAAGCAGGGTTCCCTGAAGGTAGACCCCATCCAGGGTATTATCAGGGTGGGGACTAGTGGGGGAGGGACACAGCAGCTTCTTCCCACTCTGAGTTCCCACCCCATGAGCCAAGATACAGCCAGGGCTCTGGGAGAGAGTCCTTAGGAGGTCTCTCCTGCTCTGCATGCTTCCCAGTTTCACCTCCTTATCAATGCACTGCCTCCTCCTCGGTCTTTCCAGCCCCTCCGGCCCATTGTCTGGCATCTGTTCTTGCTGGTCGCCTTTTCTCTCTTGTTGTACAAAAGTGCATCTGAATTCCAATGTGTCCCAGGGGGCTCATATTGGAGCAGCATCTCCCAGCCTAAGGAGCACTTGGAAAAGGTGGGGCCGTGTCCAGACAGGCTGCCTTTGGGTGCCAACTCAGGAGCCTGCAAAACCAAAGCCTTGGATCTTTCTTTCCTTCCTCCCTCCTCCTTTCCTTCACTGTTCCTCCATCCCCCTCATCCTACCCCCACTCTTCCACTATCCTGTCTTCATTGTCTTCTCCTTCCTGTGATTGTCTGCCCTCCCCCTTTACAAGACCTTGAAACTGACCAACCACTCTCTGCCTAAGCCCGCAGGTGACTGGACAGACAACCCAGCCCTCCGCTGCCTTGGTGGACACCACAGAATTGAGTAGCTGGCAAGGAAATCTTCCCTGCCTTCTGTCTTTTCCATTTCTGTTTTTCTTCCTTCACTCCTTGCTTTTGTCCCTCCCTCTGCACCTTTCCCATTCATTCTGATAGATGCAGCCACCGAGCAAGCCTCATCTGGCACCCTTGCTTTCTCTCATTGTTGTCTTGCTCTCTGCCTGGGCCCAGGCACCCTGGTGGACTGCAGAGAGGGAGGAAGTCTCTCCCTGACTTTTCGTCTCAGCAGCTGCACCCTGTCGGGATGGGACATGGATATAGACTTACTCCTATGTCTGCTGCGTCTCTGACTTGGAGTTTTTACAAACCACCATCCCTGTGGTCAGAATACACATCTCAACCCCCACCTTGGTGGAAGAGGGAAAAAAAAAGGAGAGGGGAGCAAGACAGTAAACTATATAGTTGGCAAAATAACAGCAACCACATTTCTTGAAGGGAGGCGGAGAAAAGCATTCTCATGTCTCTCAATGTCCATGGTTCTGTTTCTCTGGAAACTAGAGTTTGCTACAGATGCCTTTGCAGTAGCATTTGCTTGTGCACCTGTGTTTATCATGGGTGGGAACCTGATTCCTGCTGAGTGGGGGCATAAGGTGAAAGAACCTTCTGGAATAAGAGGGGAGGGACTGTCCTCTGGAAATACAAAATGGCAGTGCAATCTATAGATTGAGGTAGGAACAGTCCAGTCCCATCATCTCCCTGATTATCCTCCTGAAGACTCTAGTCTAGTACCCGATCTCTACTTCCTTGCCTGAGCTGTGAGCACCACCACACCCGGCTACTAGAGGAACACAGGTATCTGCCACCGATTTTGGTGGCACCCCCGTTGGCAATTTTCAAAAGGACCCTTCAGTCAGGAAGCCTGGGTCATCAAACCAAGAGACACAGAGTCTAGAAAGCAACAGGCTTCTGGAATGTGTCTTCCCAGCCCTACCTTTAAAGTCGAGATCAACGTTGTCCAATAAAAATAAAGTGAGAAGCTTCACCAACCCTTGAGATTTTCTCATCAGGTCAATTTAAACTTGACGTCATCCTCATCAGAAAGGACAGAATTGCCCCTGTGGGTTTCGCGGACTGTAACTCTTAGAAAGCCTCATCTTTCTCCCACGAAGCGGCTGCTGGTTTCGAATTACTGACCTCACAGTTAGCAGTCCAAAGCAAAACCACCACCATACAAGTATGAAGAGCTAAGTGCCATTAATCTCAATAGTACATTCAATGTAATCCAGAAGATCTGAAATTGTATTAGTTCAACATAGAGTAATTTAGAAAGTTTCTCTCTGTCTTTATCTCTTCTTGCTCAAAGTCTTTAAAATTCTGATGTATATTGGACACTGTTGTGGCTGGGGGTCATGGAGTCACTCTTTCCTCTCAGTGATGCCATATGACAAAGAGGAAATGCCCTAGGTTTCCAGGCTACAGTCTTTATGAGAGAAGATGGCCAGATATCTCTCCCATGCAGCCAGTCTTGACTGCCAGGCAAGCACTTAACCCATCACACCACCAGGCCTCCTGTAAAGTGGCTGAGTCCCTTGTGGCCACAACTAGCCACCGTCTGTGAGAGCACAACTCGAGACATACAGCAACGGATGTGTAGCCAGGACTGGAAGGGAAAGGAAAATTACACTTAAAAGGAAGCTTGCTTACAGTTTCCGGATACTGGATGCTTTCTACACGATTCTCCCTGCAACATGCACTGTTGGTAAGTGGGTTCAGACTCACAGCGACCTGTCCGGCAGTGTAGAACTGCTTCTTAGGGTTTCCAAGGCTGTCGATCATGATAGACTCTGACGCATAATGACCCCATAGGACAGGGTCAAACTGCCCCTGTGGGTTTCCAAGACTGTAACTCTTCCTTGGAGAAGAAGGTTGGCTCTTCCTCCCCTGGAATGACTAGTGGCTTCGAATTGCTGACTTTGCAGGTAGCAGCCCAACACGTAACTACCATGTCTCCCAGGCTGTGAGTCACTGCATCTGCTCGATGGCAGTGAGTTTGGGGTTGAAGTTGCTATGAGAGCAGATGGCCTCATCTTTCTCCCATGGAGTGACTGCTGGGGTTGGGCTGCCAGCCTTATCGGCAGTACCACAGTCAGCGCCTAGCCCGCAGAGCCACCAGGTTCCGTGCAGTCTTTCTAGGTGGTTAGTAGGACTGCTTTACAAATGAAGGGACTGGGACTCAGATGGGGGGGGGAGGTAGATAACTCGCTGAAGGTCACAGAGTAAGTCTGGCTCCAGAACCTGAACTCTTCATCACACTGTCTCCTATATCTTTTCTTTCTTCCTTCACTCCCTGGATAGTGAATTCTTGGCTGGATTCTAATGGAAGGGCTATTTTGGAAGACCTTGACTTGGCCTCCGGGTCTGAAACAGCCCTTGGAGTGTTGACTCTAGACAGGTGGCTCCTGGGTTAAGCAGTCTCTTCTGACCTCAAACTGACTCCACACCTGGCCCATCTCAGTCCCTCTGCTGCTCACCTGTGATCTCTAAAAGGGCACTTGTTGAGTGTGGCTTTCACCTCCAGTCTCTTCTTGATTGATTATTATCACTCCCGACCCCTCGGTCCAGAGAGCCTGTCACTTCTCCTTAGACTCTCTCCCTCCAGCTGCCTCCTTCAATGACCCAACCGACTCATGACCCCACCTCTTCTCACACTCAAACCCTTGTCCTCAGCAGAGGGACTCACCCACCTCAGACTCTCTATCCTCATAGGAGCCAGTGACCAGCAGAAAACAGGGTGTCTTCCAGATACATTGAACCCAATTGTTACTGCTTTCTGGGGAGCAGCGTAATTGCTTTTCCCCCAAGTTCTTAAGAATGATACATCCCTCCGATTTCTTCTGAAGGAGATGTTTCTTCTTTGCCATTGTGACAGTTCTGAAATTCCAAAAGGACTTAGGATATATCTATATCTATCTATCTATCATCTATATATTGATCTATATTTGTGTATATATATGCATATATAGATTTCATTTCAGCCAGCAAGAGAAAGGTCACTGTTTCAGATTACCTCCTTCCCAAATGGGAAGGAACTACATTCCCTCCTCCCTCAAGTCTGTGGCTATTGATTTTTCATCAGTACCGTCTGAGCATTCTGTCTTGAGTTCTCAGCATTTCCCTGGGGAAGGTCTGTCTCCAGGCTACTCAGCAAGATGGGTGGGACTGCCTTTTTCCTTGCCTCCATTGGGGTTTCTACAACACCTGCTGGGAAGACGGACAGTCCCAATCGTAGAGAATGGGCTGTGTGAAAGATCGCATCTCCATCCTGAAGCCCGGCCATGCCATGTGAGCGAGCTGCCAGGGGCAGAAGTTTGCTGTGACAAAAAGGCTTCTCTCAGGGACATACCGGAGTTTTCAACCTTGGCTTAATAGGATTAGACACATCCAGGTGACACCTCCCGCATCTATAAAGAATACTTCCCCTTTCACAGCAGAACAATTATCTGTGAGTATTTGTGCTTTCAGCCTTTCAGCCCCAATATCTCTGTCTCTCACCTGTTATCCACCCTATGAGGGTCCCTGTCTGATCATCAGTCAACCTCAAAGCCCCTGTGTTCCCCTTCTCTGCAGCTTCTGCTCCCGCTGCTGTTGCTGTTAGCCATGTCAAGCCAATCCCACCCCTGGGACCCCATGAGGTGTGCAGAGAACAGCAGAAGCAGCAACGGGCCTGCCTTACAAGATGCCCCTGGAAGGATTCAAACCACCAACCCTTCAGCCAGTAGCCAAATACTTCAGTGTTTGCACCACGCAGGGACTCTCTTCCAAACTCCAAACCAAACTCACTGCCGTCGAGTTGATGCCAGTTGATGGCAACCCTATAGGAGAGGATAGAATTGGCCCTGTTCTTGGACTCTTACTCTCCCTGAGGGGAGAAAGCCTCATCTTAGCATTCCAATGCATAAACACTACAATTCCAGGGATCCAGGCACTCTTTTAGCAGGAGGAAAAGGGCAGGCTTTCCCACAGACTGACAAGGGAACTGGCCTTAACATCTTAAGCCATCCTGGGTCCCCCAGCACCCATCTCCCCAGGCCATGTACCCATGCTTTTTGAGACATTTGATTTTTTTGCATCATTTCAGCCACAGTCAAATCGATCATGCAGTTGCCGACTTGCTTTTCTACCAATGAGAAAGATCACCTGGGATTTCTTCCCCCCCTCCATGGGATCCCCAAATCTCTCTCTGGTCTACAGCCAGTCAGAGTCCCGTCTCCTGTCTGCTCATTTGGCGAGGTGATGATGAACATGCCCCCTTATCTTTGCCCCCTCCTCTGGAACAGGTGTTCCTCGGTACTCCTGGTTGAGACAGTGACAACTCTAGATGCTAAGGGCCTTTCCCTTGAATCCCTGATGCTATAGTCTATGTCAGAGCTCTGGATGGGTAATAGTGACGTGTTGAACTGCTAACCCAAAGATCTGCTATTGGAAACCAGCAGCTGCTTCATGTGAGAGAGATGAGAATTTCTACTCCTGTAAAAGGTTACAGTCCCTGAAACTCACAGGGCACAGTTCTACCCTGTCCTGTAGGGTCACCATAAGTGACATCAGCTTGATGGCAGGAGGCAGATAGTCTATGTGACAGCAAAGATGTCCTCTGTTCATACAACCACAGTCAGGTCTCTGTGTGAACAGGCCTCCTGACACCTTCCCAATTCCTAGTTCCCACCCTCTTCTCTTCATCTCTGGCTGGGGACAGGCAGGTATCTGATTTGCCAGTTGAGAAGGATTGAAGTTCTCTGTTCTAACCATCAATCCTAATATTTCCCTTCTGGGATCCCTGTCATGCTCATTCTACTCATCCCTTGAGAACACAATTCTGTCTGTTCACCAAGAAGGAGCTGGTTGCCTTGCCTACTCAGACCAACTTATGGGACATCTCTTATCCCTTGCCTGGGCATATTTTTTTCCCCAGGTGGATATGGAACTACAAAATTAAACTGATCATCAGAGCTGACATTTCTTGAATTCCCTATGTGTCATGCACAGTTATTAGAGCTTCTGGGGATTACATCAGTCAAAGCAACAATAGGGAAGGACGTATTATCATGACCATTCCCACTGGAGAAGCTAAGGTATAAAGAGTTTGTGTTATTGGTTCAAGGTCACACAGCTGATGAGTAACAGAGTTGGGTAAAGACTCAATGAAAAAATGGCTCTGAAGTTTCATATGGAGATACAGGGATCATTGGGAATGCAGGCCATTTTGGGTTACATATCAAAGATCTGTGCTCTGATATGGGTGCTTTGAGTTTTAGAAGACTGGGCTGACAGCAGATAGCAGATAGAGCAGATAGTTCTGGCCCATTCAGCATGAAGTTTGGAGCTGCAGGGGACCCAACCCCATGCCTAATGGTAGGAGAAAGAAAAACCAAAGCACAAAACACTGCATATTTCCCTGAGTACTAAGAACATAACCTGATTTCTATCCCTTCATTTTACACCAAAAGGCATGTTCTCCTTTGTTTCAAGGTAAGTGCTGACTCTGGGAAGCCCACTCTCTGGGAAGAGATGAACAGATAGGTCAATTGGAGCCACACAGCCCAAGGTGGCACCTGTGCCTGGAAGAAATCACCAGATTCTAAGTTCAAAAGGGGTCTTGACTCATGCTGCAGAGGTGGGAATTAAGAACTGCAATGAGCAAAGGACTGGCTGGCTTTGGGGCCCTGTGAGGAATGAAATTCTGTCCTTAGACAAGCAGGACCTGAAGAAAATAACTGTAAAAAGAGTTTGGGGACTGAGTCCTGGGAAAGGAGGTTGGCTATAGAGAAGTGGAGACTCTTGAGTAGTTCAAGGCAGGCACATTGTCCTGAGAGTGAGTGCTGATCATAGGTGTCACATAGTGATCAATGGCACCTTTGCCTCCCCTCCCCCCCCCCCGCCATGCATTGCCCCATACCCTTATGGGTGATGGACTTGGAAGGAGCAGAAACTCATCAAATGGCAAACATATTCTTGGGGTCCATAGGGCGGTTAGTTGTCAGGTGCATCATTTCAAAATGGTCCCAGGAGAGGTGGCCACCACCCGGTGCCAAGATCCCAAAATTGCCTTCTGTGAACTCAGGGGCTTCAGTGGAAGGTCTCGAATGTCTTCCAGATTTTGAGATTCTCTCCTCACTTTTGACACAAGTGGTACCCTTTCAACAAACTTGAGCTTAGGCCTCTCAGGTATGGAGACATCATCATCATTAGGAGGAGGGGACTTAAGAGCTTGTTTCCTGGTCTTGGTATACTTATCAATTTCAATGGTAAGTATCCACTATAATAAATATGTCTGCAGAGCAGATCACACATCAGAGAGAAAAAGGCAGAGTGATAATAGTCATTATTATCAATGATATGCATCATTGGTAGCATTATTATAAATTATGGCATATTAATGATACTTATTAGATATGTCAAGCTCAGATCATCTCAGAGCTGACAAAAGATCTCAGAGGTCATTCACTCTAGCCGCCCTCAACGGGTATTAAAATCAATCCCTTGCTCAATATTCATGAAAACAGTTATTAATCTTATAACGGGCAGGCTTGTGCATGATGAACTTCATATTCAACTGAGGGAAGAGAGTGACTCTCTGTGCTGCATTCAAACCAAAGCTTGGTGGTAATTCCTTCACATTTCTGGGGGACCTTGAATCCATCTGGATGGACACATCATTTGGCTCTTCAGAAGAAACCCAGAAGCCAATTGGGAACCAGCTCCTAGAGGTCACTGTCTTCAGAGCTCAAAAGTGGATATTGAGCTAAGTTGGCTGGGGAAAGCCAGGGGCTCTGCTGTTGTCATGGTGGCAAGGTCCTAGCAACCACGATGCTGAGAGAATGAAGGAGACAGAGAAGGGCCAGAGATTGCATGGTAAAATCGACAGCAGCTGATGTTCCTGTCCTCATTGAGAACCCCAGTCCCAGTACCAGGTACTGGAAAATTAGAGTCTTACTGTAAGGCTAGCTACTGTACATAAATACATTCTTGGTCACACACTGAAGACAACAACGCCTAAATCAGCAGACCCAGGTAGAAATACCACCAATAAATGCTCAACCATCAACCTTGTGCCTGAACCAATCCAATAGCCAAAGCATAGCAACCAGGACTCTGGGGTCAACACAACATTGACACACAAAGCCTTCCACCAATTTTACTTCATTCCATTAAGTGAACAACTTTTTTTCTTCTGGAATAGCAATGGGCATGGAGAGACCCTGCAGGCAAAACAAATGATCCAGCAAGAGTGTGACTTTGCTCAGAGAACTGAGAGGGTGGAGCCCCTCCTCTTGAGATAGGAGGTGAGCATTTGCAAGCAGGGGGTGGAGTGGGGTGTTGGAGAGCCCAGCCAGTCCATATATCAGTCCTTGCTTCCGCTCATGCCCAGCAGCTCTCTCACTCAGACTACCCACCTGCTTGAGATGGGAAGACTGCAATTGGCATGATCTTTGCTTCTGAATTCACACTCCTTCCACTTTAAATGAAGGAGGAATGTGGAAGAAGACCTTTAGCACCCATCTGCTGGAGTGTCTACAGGGGAAGAGGTCTCTTTAAGTCCTATGGATGAAGCAGACCCTCCAGGGTTGAGAGCTAGCGCATGCCAAGATCTGTGAAGAGAAGATGGCGACACACGTAGTGTGTTGGTTTTTGTGATCCAGTTAGAAAGAGAGGGTTGGACTGTGGACTAGGAGGTCAGCAGTTTGGATCTAACAGCTGCTCTGAGGGAAAAAGACAAGACAACCTGCTCCCATCAAGCTTTTCAGTCTCAGAAAGCTTCAGAGGAAAATCTAGCCTGTCCTATGGCATCACTAAGATGTAGGTATCAACTTGATGGCAGTGCATCTGGTATAGTGAGATCGCTCTTGAGACTGGGAGTAGGTTGGAAAGGGTCTCAATAGCCATTAACAAGGCAGGGCCAGTTCTTCACTGGTCTCCACCCTTATGAGAGACCACCTCTGAGTGTCAGGGAACTGGCTTTACATTTGTACAATCTTGGGATTTTTTCTTGGGACTTTTCTCTTGGGACTAGGGGGTTTCCATCCTTCATAGGTTTTATAGAAAATGGGAATTTGTGCCAAGCAGGACAAGAGGTAATCCGGGATACTGTTTGCCCCAAGTTGAGGATAAAGAGATCTCAGGAAAGAACTCTGGAGTCCAGGTATGGTCAACAGACGTCACCTCCACCTTGCCTTCTCTGCAGAGTGGTGCACATGGAGACACTGGATGAGCTGGAAGGCAGCTGCAGAGTCAGAGAGATTGTACCGTGTCGCATGGTTTAAAATTAGAATTAAAAATGATTTCATTCCATTCCTTCCTCAAAGCTCTGCGGCTTACACAATATTGCTTTCCTTAGTTCACAATGTTTCCAAATTGGAGATGGTCATTTGCTTTGTTTTAGAGGTTCTTCTGGAACTAATGGGCCAGAAGTGGGTCTCAGCGATGTGGCTCCAGGACTGGAGTTCTATCATTACCACCACCCCCTGACATGCAGTCATCACTGCCATGGTTGGTTACCGCAGTAGGAAAACAGGCAGGCAATGAGGCTGTGAAAGCAGCTCCCAACTAGGAAAGAAAATAGCCACACAAGGGGGCAGGGAAGTCAGGGTAGCAAATGGTACAGATCTGCAGAGTTTGGAGAGGAGGTTAAAGAGGGCAGCTCTGTCCAAAGCATTGTGTGGACACAGGTTCTCACAGCTCCCCAGAGTCGGCCCAGCTGTAACACAGGTCAGAAAGCAAGGGCCCTTGTTGGTTATGCAGAAAACAACAACAAAAGAGGGATAAAGAGAGATTCGGCAGAGAATAAATAGACAAGGTACCAGGAGCAGAATCCGAAGCACTCCAGATCCAGGATGTGCATTGGACCCATTATCACCCACATCTGCAGGGGCAGAATGCTGGGGGAACGTTGGGCCTTGGCAGGGTTGGACCAGATTAGCCCCAATAGGGTGAGGTCAAGAGGAGCCCCTCCTCCCTCCTTGAGACTCTAGTTCCTCCTCTTGGCAAGGGGGAGACTTTTGACTCCATAAAAGAGGCATGCTGGGAAGCCCGATAGAGATGTTCTTCTAGAGTATTGGTGAACTCAGGACACAGTCCCATTTATCATGTCTCAGACAATACCATCGATCTCTAGTTGAAGATGAACAGTTCCAGCTTTCCAGGTTGTTCCAGGCTGCATGCACTTGCCATATTCAGACCCCTTGAGAGGATGTCTGTTATGCAAGGGCAGGGTGGGGAGGGATGGTAGTGGTGTAGAACTCTTCCAGAAACTTCCATAGCATCTGGATAGCTCTTGAACTGCCACCAGGCATGAAAGAAGTCATCTATGTGAGGCGGCCGACTCCTTCCCCTCTTGCTTGTGAGGCACCATGGGTGCAAAGCTCTGTAGTAGATTGGCAGAGCCAATTCAGTAGGGAGAAGGCAGCTTGTGCTATTTACCAGAACCTGGGGGAAAGCAGGTCATTCTATATGTGCTCTTCCTCATAATCCTTAACAATCTCGGAGTCATCGGATTCACCTGCCATTTTATAGCTGAGGAAACTGAGACCAAGAGGCTAAGTAATTTCCTAAAAGTCACATGGCTAGTTAGGGGAAAGTGGGGGATTGCTCAATAACGGGTGTGGTCCTGAAGTTCCCTAAAGACAGTCCAGGAGAGTGAAATGTCAGTGAGTTTTGTGGAAGGAATCACAGGCCGTGAGGTGAACAATGATAAAATATTCAGTCTTTCATAAGCAAAGAGGAAGGAAGAAATGCATTGAGCAAATATGTAATGATGTCTCTCTGTCAATCTCAGTGCCTCATGTGATGAGATCCTTTAAATATGTTCTGACAAACTGGGCAATATAATTCTGGGATTATGGTTTGCTTTTGAATGTGGAGGTTGGCAGGAGAGGAGGACCAGAGTAGCAGAAACACAGCGGCACAGAATGGGAATTAGCTCCTCAGCCAAGGCACCATCCTACATAGCCTCTCCTTCACAGGAGTTGAAAGTCTTTTCCTGATTCCAGTATCATCCTTCTCCATTAATGGTCAGGAAAGCTCTCTCTGTCTCTGTCTCTCTCTGTCTCTCTCTCTCGTTCTCTCTCATACACACACACACACTGTGTCTGTAAATTACAGAGCTCTATTATAGCTATACAAATAACTCATAGGATTTGAGACTGGAGTTGAGGATTCATTGACTCACAGTATTTAATGTCATGAATCAATGATAACGCTGTAAAAATGACAGGGCATTAATGCTTATTATACATGTGTTATATCTATGGAGTCTCAGGGCTGGAAATAGATGAGTGATCTCCAAATAAGCTTCCATAGCCCAGTCGAATGGTATTATTCTGATCACATATGATTCTCGTGCTTTAATTCACCATCCCTCCAAAGAAGGGAGCACTTTGGGGGCATTCTCATGGTATAGCATCAGAGATTAATCCATGGCTGTGGATCTACTTTTGTGCTACTGATGCCACCATTACGGCTTCTTTGAAGATCGCAGAGCCATGGCAAAAGACGAACTCCCAGGCTTCTCTGTGAGCACCCTGGGGAGTCTTGGGAATCTTAGGAATGTCTATCGTTCTTTTCACTAACCAATTATGATGGCCATGACATGAAAAAAGAAGTGCAAAAAAAGTGGAAGGGTAACAGGGTCGCTGGGCAACCTCTGAAGCCCTCCTAAGTTAATGCTTTGAGGTCTACTCTTTCATGACCAACGTAGAGGTCTCAGAATGTCACTCGGCACCTCCAAGGTTCCCAGCTCAGGCCAATGATAGGACACCAGCACTCTTTCCTGCACACTGTCACGAAAGCAACTCCCTCCTGTGAGCAATTTGTTTCCTAATAAGTCTGTGTGTTGGTCTGGGTAGACTAGAGAAACAAGTTCATAGACACTCATATGCATATAAGAAAGAGCAATAGGGCTGCGCCCCGGTGGCATCGTGGTTGTGTGCAGGACTGCGGCCCACAGTGTTGTCAGTTCAAAACCAGCAGCAGTACTCCAGGAGCAAGGCTGGGCCTCCTACTCCCACCAGAGGGCAGTGATGCCCACAAAACAAGAACAAAACAAACAAACAAAAAAGAAAGAGCAATATATAATAGCAATTGAAGGTTGAGAAAATGTCCCAGCCCAGTCCAGATCAAGTCCCTAAGGCCAATATCCGCCCAAAAGTCCAATACCAATCTATAATATCCTCTTCAGGCTCATGAAATACATGCAATGATGCTGAATGCAGGAGGACCACACGCCAGTGGGTGCAAAGTCTGGCAAATTCAGAAGTGGTGGAAACTTCTTAGTGTTGGCAGGGGTCTCTATGCGGTTTCTCTGGCTCCAGGGGTCTGGTGACATCAGGGTAGGTCCCTGTGGCTTCGCCAGTTCTCGAGGTGTAGCGCCATGTGTCTTGTCAGTAGATCATTTCTCAGGGAGTGAGCAGAGAGAGAGAGAGAAAAGTGTCTCCTGCCTCACAGAAGGAAATACAAAAGTTCCCAGAATCCTCAGGAGAAAGCCTTGCCCACGTGGAGACCTCATTGTGGTTGACAGACTAGACTCCACCCTTTCACTCTTAATGCTCTCAAGTCCCACATTGACACCAGATGATGTAACTACCACAGTCCCCTATGGTCCTCTTCCAAAAAAGTATGGATGACCTAAGTTATAAAATCACATTCTAAATGCCATCTGGTTGATTCTAACTCATGGAGGCTCCATGTGAATCAGACGAGAACTGCTCATTTGGAACGTCAGTGCTGTCGAATGTTCTAAAAGTAGAGTCCCTGGCTTTTCTTTCAAGGCACCAGGAGATGGGCTCAAATCTATTTCCAACCTTTGATTCAGCAGCTGAGTTAACCATTTGTACCACAGAGAGCCTCCAACCAGTTGCCATGGAGTTGATTCTGACGCATAGCCACCCATGTATGTCAGAGTAGGACGCGTGAGCTGTGAAAATAGTCATTAAAGCATCAGCCCCTCAGTATAACTTCCCCCCAGCCCCACAGCCTTCAGAATGATCTAACCTTCTAGTGTACACAGTTGTTCCTTTTGTCTTTATCCTGTAGTGATATACATGCTCAGAAGAAGCTCCCAGGTGCCTAGTCAATCGACTGCTAACAGCATGTGGATCAGGGGCCCCTCCTGTAGATGGTAGTGAGCATTACTCAAAGGAAGAGGTGGGAGGACCTGAAAGAAGTACCTACACCAGTCCTGTCTTCTTCCCACATTGCCCTTTTCCTGTAGAACCAACTAAAGCCATCAGCTTTAGGTGGGAAGGAAAATAGGGCCCTGGGTATTTATTTCTGAGTCACCACACCAATCAAAAATTCATGCAGTAAATAACAGAGTTAAATCTTTATTAAAGCAAAGCTTCCACTGAGTCCTAAATATAAGAGGCTTCACGGGGGGGTGGGATAACAGACAGAGCAGGTCCCCTTCATGGAAGGGTCATTTTGAGGAGTAAGATGATATACAAAAGTGGAGACACAAGTTCATGTGCAGCGCCACATTTCCATGTTGATGGTAAATGGAAAACCCTTTGAGTCAGAGCGGAGCAGAGGTCAGAATGGAGGAGAGTGAGAGAAATATCTTGGAGGAAAATACCCACAAACACAAGGAGAGTCAAGGCGCATACTTGTTCCCCACAATCAGGGCCTCCTTCACAACCCAGAGGAGACTGCCCTCCTTGGGAGGGAAGAAGGGAGTTCTCTTTACAAGAGAAAAACATAAAGCGGTGAAAGAAGAAAGCTTGAAAGGAGGCAAGTGGTTCTGGAGTGACTACTGTCCAAAGCCCCACCCTGTGGCTGGACGGGGAAGCCCATACTCCACACCTAGATGGGGAGGGCAGGACAGTGGTCCTGGAAGACAATCTAGAAGCATCTTCCACATGAAGTCTTGCAGAAGCAGGATGGCTGGGCAGGTCCTTCCAAACTGAGCCTCGGGTAGATTGCTATCTAGGAAGCCAGGTTGATCCATCTTTCAAAAAAATTTTTTTAAATGAAGGTGTAAATGAACTGCCAACAGCTGTCATGCTTGTGGCTGACCCCACCCACCAGGCCAGCCTCCTCCACCCTGATGCCCAGTTCTGCCCACTGACCCTGTAGCTTTACCAGGAGGGCAGGAGCCCTGAACCTAAGGGAAATTTTCACAGTTTCTAATGATCATAAACTGGATTCTGGAGAGGGAGCAGACATGTAGTATTTGGAAATATGCAGATGTTGAAAGGCCTAAATGGTCACTAAAAGACAGAAGCTACTCAGATGGCTGTGGGTGGGTAGAGATTGATAAACCAAGTCCTGACCTATTGGAGACGCGAATGAGGACGTGGGGTTGGTCCTGGAGTGTGGGGTTATAATTTCAGAGTATGTTTCAGCTGTGGTCTGACCTTTATGAGGAGAGGTCTGTGTGTGGACTGTGATAGCAGCCCCTTCCCTTTGCACCTATGTCACCACTCCAGAGAGCTGTGGTCTACTTGAAGCACAGGGTTAGTGAAGCATATTGAAATTACTGTGGATCAAATGTGTCTTGGAAGAAGTACACAGAATATTCCTTAGAAGCCATGCTTTGCACATGCTAAGGAAAGACCAGTCTGTGGGAAAGAACATCATGCTTGGTAAAATGACAAGTCCGTGAAAAAGAGGAAGACCTTTAATGTGGTGAATTGGCACGGTGGCTGAAGCAATGGGCTTACACATAAAAATTGTGAGGATGGCACTCGGGCTGGGCAGTAGTACAATCTGTTGTATATAGGGCCACTGGGAGTTGGAAGAGATTTGATGGCACCTATTAATAATGACATGCCATTGGATCACAGGATACGTGTGATTCCTTAGACCCATATTACTCTTTACCTTAGATGAAGGTGTCATTTAGACACTTGGCTTGAGGCTACACATAAATCAGCAACTGGGTTTCAATTCAGACCCTCCTATTGTCAACATCTTAGCTTCTGTTTCCCATCAACAAAGAGCATCTCAGAAAGGTCTGACGGGTCCAGAAAGTCAAGGAGACCCCATGTCCATGTCCTTCAATGGGTACTGCTTTTTCTCCTGCACCCTTCTGCAACCTGATGACCAGTGTGGGAGATATAGTAATCTTTTCCCACTCATCTGTCAATTTGTTATACTGTGGTGGCTTTAGTGTTGCTGTGATGCAGGAAGCTATGCCACTGGTATTTCAAATGCTGGCATGGTGAATGGGTTTCAGTGGAACTTCCAAGCTAAGAACACACTAGAAGGAATAGGACAATCACTTCTGAGGGATTGATCACTGGAAACATTATGAATAGCAGCTGAACATACAGGTCCAGAAGTTGAGTCCCTCGAGATGGAAGACATTTAAACCATAATTTGGGAAGAGCTGCCTCCTCTAAATAAAGATGACCTTAATGACATGGATAGAGAAAAGCTTTTGAGATCTTTATTTGTTAATGGATGTGTTAGACTAGGTTCTCTAGAGAAACAAAACCACCGGCACATACATGTATATGAAAGAAAGTCTTATCAAGAGAGTGTCCCACACAGCTGCAGGCAAGAAAAGTCCAGATTGACTCAAGTCTTTGGGCTAGGTGGAGACCCTTTGACTTACATAGGTGCTGGGACCAATAATTTAGAAGCAGGAAGACAAATCAGGAAGGTGGAAGACCATTAGCTAATGGAGACATGGCTGAGTGATTCCAAGGATGGCAGGCCATATGGCAGCCACCAAACCAAGTCCAAAGATCAATGCAACTGATGCAGGATGCACACCAGAAAGAGAGAGAAAAATGGAGACAGGGAGACAGAGATATTTCATCTATTTATATATACACAACAGACCACACTCCCAAGGAGACATCATCGGGCTGTGACCTAAGTAAGGAACTGAGCTGATCACATTAGGATTTGGTGCCAAACTACTGAGAATCCTAGCCTAGGCAGGTTGACACAAAATCTTAGGATCACAATGAGGCACAACTCAAAAAATGATAAAACAAAGCTACAAACATCCATTTGTAATCAAACAGGAAGTACATGAAGCATGAATATAGAAAAATTAGAAGTCAGGAGCGCATGAGCTGAAATAGACTAGTATGGCAATTGTAAATAGAATAATCATGTGTGGTCTATTATGACAAATTGAAGAGGAATAACTTGGACCTCATTGTCAAAAATAATGTTGCAAAGTTTATATTTAAGTATAACGCTGAATATAATAAGATAATATCCATACCTTTGCAATGAATATCAGACCAAGCATTATTCAAATTCTACACCAACCACTAAAGTCAATGTTGCTATGCTTGATCCGGTTATTGTAGCCTCTGTGTCAATCCCCTAGAGAGTCCTCCTGTTTTACTTACTCTCTTCCAAGTTGGATAGCCTTCTTTAGGGATTGGTCCCTCCTGAAACTATATCCCAAGTAGATGAGATGAAGTCATTCTATTCTTCCTTATAAGATGCGTTCTGGCCATACTTTTCCCGAGATGGCTGTATTTTTCTTTCTGATTGTCCACGGTATGTTCCTTAGCATGGTATCTTTCTTAAAGGCAAGGATAGCAAGACTTTGCCTCACATACTTTGGACATGTTGTCAGGAGAAACCATTCCCTGGAGAAAGCCATCATGCTTGATAAAGAAGAAGAGCATCAAAGAAAGCCCTCAGTGAGATGAATCCACACAGTGGCTGCGACAATAGACTGCAGAAAAGGAACAGTAGAGAGGATGGTGCAGGATGAGGCAATGTTTCAGTAGGTTGTGTGTAAAATTGCTGTGGCTTGGAATGGACCTGATAGCATCTGACTACAAGAACAACATGGAATATTCAATCGTCTTCCACACCACCATAATCCAGACTCATCAATTCCTTTATCTCCCTTATTCATTGACCATTTTTGAAATTACTGTGACTTATCTCAAGTCAACACTATTTCTCAACACTTTGCTTTTTTACATTTCCAAGAAGTTTTTTACAGCAGATTTCCCCAATGAGAGGTGTTACATTATTTCTCAACTGCTGTTTTCATGAACATTGATTGTAAAACGAAAGTAAAATGAAATCCTTGCCTACATAAATCTTTATGCAATGTATCACGATGTTACTGATTGTCCATGTGTGAGGATTTTATGTTGAGATGTAACTCTACTGAAGGCTATTGTCTTTGATCTTCATCTGTAAGTGTTTCAAGTCAACACCACCTTAAGCAAACAGGATTGTGTCATCAGCCTACTACAGGCCTTAAATTATTGTGTCCCACCCCCACTCCTGCAAACCTGACATGGTGTTGTTCTTTATAGAGATCCGTTTCAATAGATCATCACACAGGTTGAATAAATATGGTAAGGCTGGCTTACAAAATGTGTTGGAAATGGGTTTCTCTTCAATTTTCTGGAAAAGTTTGGTGTTGGATTAGCATTCTTTGTTTTCAGAATTATGATAAAATATGGAAAATATTTGTGGTACTATTTGTTTTGAAAATAGTATAATTTACTAGTGAAGACAGCTACTTTTGAAGGTCTCTTGTTTGTTTGAAGATTAAAATAAAAAATAACAAACAATACTTAATCCATCACAACTCAGTGACCCAATAAGAGAGAAGAGAACTAACTGTTCCACAGGGTTTGCAAGACTATAACCTTTACGGAAGTACAGTTCGCATCTTTCTCTTAGGCAGCCCATGGGTTCAAAATGCTCAACTTTAGCTTCACAGTCAGATGCTTTTGCTACGGAGCCATAATAGCCTCTTTGAAGGTCTCAAGCAAAAAGTGATTTTAATAAAGTGCTGACTTTATAAGTTAAATTTATTTAATTGATGTAGAGTATTCTGGATTGGCTTTTTAATTCTCACATAAAGTTTGGAAGTCTGAATTTTTCAATAAATTTGCCCATGCCGTCTAAGCTGACAGATTTGATGACATAAATGTGCTCAAAATGATGCATCAATATCCTTTTCATATACATAGAAATGGCAATAATGTCACTGCTATTATTTCTGCTATTACTAACGTATTTTCTCTATTATTTTTCCTCCTCTCAGTCTGCTAAGTTTTATGGATTCAAGGGTATGTATCTTTTTGATAAATAGAACTACATCTAGAAGTACATTTTTTTTCTGAGAAACACTTTAGAATTCCAAAATTTTTCATTGTTGCTCCTCTTTCGTGGAGATCAAATGCTTTCTAATTTTTTTTTAAATTTATTCTTTAATGGCTGAGCCCCGGTGGCGTAGTGGTTGTGCGCGGGACTGCGGCCCACTGGGATGGAGGTTCGATTCCAGCTCCACGGAGCACAGGCTGGGCCTCCTACTCCCACCACCTAAGGGCAGTAATGCCCCCAAAAACAAAAACAAAAAAAAGAGAAAAGAAATAAATTTATTCTTTAAGCCATCCATTAGTCTTAAGTCTGGTATTTGGTTTTCAAATATGTGGAGATTTTTAAATGATCTTTCTGTTATTGATTTCTACCATAATCCCAGTGTGTTCAGATAATGTGCTTTGATTTTAACTCTTTTAAACATGTTGAGATTTCTCATGTCCTCAAACCATTTAGTGTACGTACCAGGAACACTTAAAAAGAGCAAATGGAGTTTTAGTCAAAGTCATTTACTGTATTGTGAAAAATCATCTCTTTTTTATTTTCTACTTTATCAGGCTTTTTTTTTGGGGGGGGGGCTGTTTTAGGCAAGTATCATCCAGTGAATTCCAACTCATAGCTACCCTGTGTACAACAGAAGAAAGCACTGCTTACCCTTACCCCACCCTCACAGTTGTTATTTTTGGGCCCATTAATGCAGCCAGTATGACCATCCATCTCATTAAGCGTCTTCCTCTTTTCACTGCCCCTCTGCTTCACTGAGAATGATACCTTTCTCCAGGGACTGGACTGTCCCGACATGTCCACAGTTTGCAACACAGAGTCTCTCCATTCTTGCTTTGAAGGAGAATTCTGGCTGTACATTTTTTAGGTCAGATTTGTTTGCTCTTTTGGCAGATTGTGGTATTTTCTGTATTTTTCACCAGTAGCACAATTCGATTGCATCCATTCTCCTTCAGTCTTCCTTACGCAATGTCCAACTTCCACATGAAGACATTAAAAATACCATGGTGTGGATCAGCATACTTTGAACCTCAAAGTAACCTCCCTGATTTTTGACATTTTAGAGGTCTTCCACAGCAGGTTTGCCTGATGCAATGCATCATTTGATTTCTTGACCGCTGCTTGCATGAGCATTGCCTATGGATTCAAGCAAGAAGAATTATTGACAACTTGGATTTCTTTCTGCATTTTTTCTTATTGTGAGGCGCTATCTAGTTAGTTACAACTTAGAGTCATTCTATGCACAGCAGAAGAAAACACTGTGTGGTCCTGACCGATTCTCCCAGTTATTCCTATGTTTGAGCCCATTGGTGTAGTCACAGTGCCAAGCCTTCCCATTGAGAATTTTTCTCTTTTTTGCTGTCCCTCTACCTTATAAAATCTGATGCTCTTTTCCTGGGACTGGTTTCTCTGATAACATGTCCAATGTATACAAGGTAAAGTCTTACCATCCTTGCCTCTAAGGAGCATTTTCTGGTTGTACTTCTTTCAGGACACATCTGTTGCTTGGCTGGTTAGTTCATGGCACTTTAAATACTATTCACCAGTACTGCAATTTAAAAGCATAGATTCTTCAGTCTTCCTTATTCAATCCCTAACTTTCACAGGCAAACTAGGAGATTAAAAATACCATGGACTTGGGTCAATCTCACTTTAGTCCCCAAAGACGACGACTTGCTTGTCAGTGCTTGAAAGAATTCTTGTGCACCCAATGTACCCTTCCATCTCTTAACTATGGTTTCCGTATTGTTTGTGCATCCAAGCAAGATGAAATCCTTGACGATGTCCATCTTTTCTCAACTTATCATGATGTTATCTCCTAGTTTAGGTGTGAGGATTTGGGGCTTCTTTAAATGGAGTTGTAAGCCAAAGTGAAGCTGAACTTCTTGATCTTTATCAGTATGTGCGGCAAGTCTGTGTTCCTTTCAGCAAGCAAGGTTGTGTAAATTGTTAATATGTCATCCTCAACGTTGGTTCTCTATTCTTGCTCATAGACCTTCCCTGATTATTTGATCAGCACACAGACTGAACAAGTATGGTGAGAGGATCCATGCTAACGCAGATATTTTCTCATTTTAAACCATGTGGTAATCTCTCTTCATGTGTGTCAAACTGCTTCTCTATCCATGTGCAGCCTCCACAATGAAATACTTGGGAATTCACATTTTTCTCAAGGAAATATGTAGTTCTTTATGGTCCACACAGTTGAATGACTATGCATAGTCAATTAAGCATAAGTAGACATCTTTCTGGTATTCTCTGCTTTCAGCCAAGATCCATCTGATGTGAGCAAAGATACTCCTTTTCTCCATCTGACTTGACTTGCTGGCAACCCCTTTGTGTTACTTAGAGTCAACTAGAGAAACAAATTCATTGACCCTCATATGTGTGTAAGAGAGAACTTTATATCAAGGAGCAATTGTGCAGAAAGAAAGCATTCCAGCCCAGTCCAGATCAAGTCCATGCACCCGATATTAGGCCATATGTCTGTTACCAGTCTGCAAATGCTTATTCAGACTCATGCAGCACATGCAATGCCAGTGAATGCAGGGAGGAAGATCACAGGCCAGTGGTTGAAAAGCCTTCTAGAGCCAGTAGTGGTGGAAGCATCTCAAGCACCGGCATGCGTCTCCACGTGGTTCTTCCAGCTCCAGGGCTCTGTCTCCATCTGGGGTCTCCCCGTGGCTTGTCAGGAGGAAGACAATCAGTGTGTGTGCGTCCCACCTCCAGGGAAGAAGATAGAAGTTCTCGGAATCCTCAGGAGGCATCCATACAGAGGCATCATCGGCTATGACTGTTTGACAGTCTAGACTTCACCCCTTCACAAGTTGGTAGGTTATAGAGCTGCCGTGCCCTTGTTGATGCAGTGATGCAACCATAGTTCAATTATCTTCTTAAAAATTTTACTTCTATATTATATTAGTGATATTGAATGATTTCTGCATTCTGTTGGGTCACCATTCTTTGGGATGGGTGAAAATATGGATCTCTTGCAGTCAGTTTCTTGGGTAGCTCTCTTCCATATTTCTTAGCATAGACATATGTGATAGTTAGGTTTATTGTGCCAACTAGGCCTCCATAGGAACATATGACTGGAGCTTAATCAGGTTGCTACTTGATTGGAGGATGACTGAGGCAAATGCTTTCCAAGGCTGGCCTCCTGTCTCTCTTTTTCCTTGGTGATTGGACCAGTGTGCTGCTGCTTGAACTAGTTCTTTGCCTCAGCTGTGTGCCACAATAACGATGGGCCGATCCAATCCATGAATTATGCAGTCTTGGTGCATAACTAGAGCTTATGACTCTATCAGGGCCGGCTTTGCTATGCTTCCAATATACTGGCTGTTGCTGCCTCACTTTCCCACCTTCTGCCTACGGCTGACCCTGCTTGTCTTGTTTCAGGGCAGATTCTGCTGTCTGCTTCCTTGACATTTGATAAGCAACTGGAATGAGTTGAAGGACCTTCAGTCTATTTCCATGAGAGTGAATTGAACCTAGCCCTCTGTACTGCTGTGTGTTCTAATTAGATGTTCTATTCCATATATATATATATATATGTATATGTATATATATATAATCATAAGTGTCAATTCCTGGAGTCTGTTTATTGCTTTTGCCTTCAATGCAGCCTGGACATCTTTCTTCGGCAGTGCAGCTTGGACATCTTTAATTGGTTCTTGCATATGTACCGTCTCTTGAAATGGTTGAATGTGATTTACTTCTTTTTAGTACAGTAATTAGTGTATTTGTTCCATCATTCAATATGTTGTCAATAGAAATTTTCAATATTGCAACTCAAGTCTTGAATTTTTTCTTGAGATCTTTCAGTTTAAGGTGCGCTGAGTGTGTTCTCCCTTTTTGTTTTTCTAAGCCTAGGTCTTTGCAAATGTTATTATAATACTTCTTTCTTCTCAAGCTGCCTTTTGAAAATTTCTGTTCTGCTCTTTGACTCCATCATTTCTTACATTTGGCTTAGCTACTCTATGATTCAGAGCAAGTTTTAGTTTCTTCTGACATCCAATTTTATCTTTTCTTTCTTTCCTGCCTTTTAAAAGGCCTTTTGCTTTCTCCATGCTTGAGTTTCTTGATGGCCTCTCACAGCTCCTCAGATCTTCTGTCATTAGTATTCAATCTAATAGCAATAAATCTTTTATGAAGATGTTCTGGAAATTCAAGTGACTCTCATGAACTTATTTTAAATTTTTTCAGCTTCAACTTGAACTGCTATATAAGCAATTGATGGTCTGTTCCACAACCAACCCCTGGTCTGGTTTCATCTGCAGATATTGAACTTTTTCATTGTTTCTTCCTATAGATGTAGTCAATTTAACTTCTGTGGATTCAATCTGGAGAAATTCATGTGCACCACAGCATTTGTGTTGTTGACAAAAAGTATTTGTAAGAAGTGAAGATGAAAAAGATGTCCTTGCCCTTATCCCATTTGCAAAGGAATGTTTCCAATTAATTTCTCTCCATTAAGTTTTGGTCATTATTTTTGTATGTCTCTCTTGAACTATGTTGAGGAATTTCCTTATATTCCTATCTTGTTGAGTGTTTTTTAATTAGAAATGGTATTTGGTCAAGTATTTTCTCTATAAATTGATATGATTATGTTGCCTTTTCATTCATCTCATTTATATGATGGGTGACTTGATTGTTTTTCTAATATTAAACTTTCTTGAGTGCCGACTATCATTCCCAATAGGTCATGATGTCATTAGGTTTCATATATGCTATTGGACTCTGTTGACTAGTATTTTGTTGAGAAGATTTACTTCTATGTTTATGAGAGATATTGATACATAATTTTCTTTTTTAGTGATATCTTTGCCTAGTTTTCATATCAGGTTATGATTGCTAAATAAAATTAATTCAGGAGTATTCTATTATTTTCTATACTATGCAATAGTTTGAGTAGATTTGGTGTCAGCTCTTCTGTGTTTATGATTTTCCTCTTTTTATTTTGATGATAAGATTTAATAATTTTCTTTTTAGTTACCCTATAGTTTATTAATTATGTTCCAAGTTTTAAATAGTCTATTCTATCATGGAATGTACTTAACTGCATCTCCATTCGAAAGTTCTCTAACTTCACTGTATATTCTCTCTTTTTATTTTGTTAGTAATCTTTTTAAAATTGATATCGCTAGTTTCCTGTTTCAGTCTTGTACATTTATTTCCCTTTGCATACTTGCATTTCTGGGTTGATTTCTCAGGTGTATTTTCCTCTTAGCTTGTGGACTGCTGATGCTAAATCTCTGTCTGAAGAATTCCCAAGGTTTTCTTTTAGGATTTGCCAGTTTTTTCACTTTGTTTTTGAATTTACTTAATTTCTACTTATATGGAAGGGTCCTCATTTTCCCTTGTCTGTAGGGGGTAATTTTGCTTGGCTATTTGTTTTGTTCCCCCCCCCCCCCACACACACACAATTTTTACAAATGTTACCCTATTGCCTTCTTGCTTCTATGGTTTCTTCTGAGAAATAAGTACTTAATTTTATTGGTTCTGCTTTAATGGTAATTTTCTTATTCCTCCTGAACTACCTTCAGTATTTTTTCCTTGTCTTTGGTTAGAGGAAGTTTGATTATGACATATAGTGGTAATTTTCTTTTTGAGCAAACCCTATTTGGGGTTTATTGAGCTTTTTAATGATTTTTCCCTCATATTTCATGGTAATAGGGAAGTGTTCTTTCAATGACTTTTTGAAAATTTTCTCTTTCTGTTTTGTATGTGTATGTTTCTTTTCTTGTTCTGGAATTTCAGTTATACATGTCATTGTGCTTGATGGTACCCCACATAATTCTTAAACTTTCTTCTTTTTACCTTGAATGTTCTTCTAGCACACTAGTCTTTAGATATTTGTTTGCAAACTCACTAAACCAATCATCTATTTATTCATTTCTATTCCTTTTCCCTTTCAATGCATTATGTATTTCTCAAATCTTAGCATTAATCTTCTGGATTTCTTTTGGCTATTTTTCTATGATTTCTAAATTTTCATTTACTTTGTCAATTTTTTCTGGTAAATAATTTTTAAAAATTATTCTAGAATTCTGTCCATATTTTTCTTCTTTTCACTTACAACTTTCTTAATCTTTCACTCAAGCTGTTTGAAGTATCTAAATACCAGTATTTTGAATTCCTTTAAGATAGCGTCAATCCCATTTCTTCCTCAGAAGCGTTTCTGGTGCTTGTTTCAGCTGCTATTCTTTGTTTCTCTTTACAAAATAAAATAATCTGTCATTGGAGGTATTGTGGTCTTTTTGTATTTGTACTAAATGAATGGTTGTATGTTGTGTTATTGGGCGCTCACCACTTGTCTTCTGGTGGGCGTGGCAGAGAATGAGGGTATATGTGTAGATAGTTTTCCTTTTGCTATTCCTGTATTGCAATTTATTGTGGTTCTGGCTGGTTCTGGCTGGTTCGGGCATGGTCTATCATTGATGAGTTGGTACAGGTGTGAGGCATGGTCCTTGAAGCAAAGTGCATGGGGATTCAGGAGATTCACACGTGCACACAGTGGCTATTTCCCTTGACAGACAAGTAAAAAACAAAAACTGGAAAAGTACAAAATAGCAATCACTTTAAAAGAAGAGAGGAAAATAAGCAAAAATAGCTATACAAATAATTTAATTACTAAATATTAGGAAAATATAATAAAAACAAGGGATGCTAAAAAGGATAGAAAAAAGAAAGAAAAATACTCGAGGAGATGAATTAACACAGTGGCTGCGATGACGACCTCAAAGATAACAAGAATGATAAGGATGGTGCAGAAACAAGCAGTGTTTCAGTTTGTTGTGCATAAGGTTGTACTTGAATCTGAAATGCTTTCATAGCACCAAACAGCAGCAATAACAACAGAGGAGAAAAAGGAGCAAGAGAATAGGAAAGAAAAAAGTAAGCAAAAGATAAAGAAAAATAAGAGAAGTGGAAAAGAGAAATAGAAGAAAGACAAAGAAATGTGTAGCTATACAGGGAAAACCAAGAGGAGAGAAAGGAAAGGAAGATGAGAAACGGCAGGAGACAACTGGGAGAGGGGACAGGGCCTGGAGAGGAGAAATCTGTGGAGGCAGGGCATCCAGTATGGGTTGGCACCCTCTGCTCGATAAGGACGTCATGTGGTGATAAGATGGGAAGGAAATGGGTATCTGGTCCTAGTGTTTCATTCTGTTGTACAAAGGGTCACTATGAGTCAGAGCTAACTCGACACCACCAAAACCAACAGCATGAGTAAAACGGACCTTTCGAGATTCTGTGTGTTAAACAAAGGAGTCTCCATGAAACACAGGTTCTGAGTTTTTCTACTAACAGCCACATTCAAACCCATCAGTCACTTGATGGGGGAAATTGCAGCTCCTGTCAAAAGATACAGCTTTGAAAAGCCAAGGGGGCAATTCTGCTCTTTTCTATATGGTCACTATGAGTTTAAACTGCTCTGATGGCTCAGGGTTTATAAGTAGAAGGTTGAAAAAAATGGGAATTTTTTTTCAATTGAAGGAATAAGGTGTCACTGTACCCCAAAGAATTAGCTAACCTTCAACCTTATCAGGAGGTGTATATGATCAAGAATTGACGACACTGAAGGAAAAAGTCTCAGCTGCACTGAAGGCCTGGAAGGAAAGTAGGGCTCCACAAATTGATGAAATGCCAATTGAGAAATTTCAATAAATGGATGCCAGGCTCGAAGTGTTCATTATTCTGTCAACACATGGGGAAGGCAGCAACCAACCTGACCAACCAACTGGAAGCAATTCATATATGTACACATTTTTTCAAAGTTGATCTAACAGAATGCTAAAAAAAGTATCTAATAACATCAATAATATCACACAAAAGCTAAATTTTAATAAATAGAATTCAAAACTGTTTGCAGTAATATGTGGACAGAGAATGATCTGAAATTCAAGACCCAGGTGAGGATATGAAACCATCGTTGATTTCAAATTCATCTTGATGGGAAACAGAATGCCAGAAAGCTGTTTACCTGTGTTTTCTTGCATTAACTTTATGGAGCATAACAACTTATGGATAATACTGTGAAGGATGCGTTCATTGTCCTCACACAGAACACATGCATAGACCATCGATAAAGAACAGGAGGATACTGTATTATTTAAAATAAGAAAAGGTTTCTGTGGTATTTAAATAGTGTGGTGTCCGTTTGAGAGGACTACAAGTGATGGGGTGGAATCTGTCCTGCCAATCAAGATGAAACCAGTGAAGCCTCTGTGGGGGCATGACCTTCTGTTGAGAATTTTGGGAATTCCCTTCTTTTCTTGTTAGGAGTTGGGGGACATCTTCTCACTCTAGTCACTCCTTTGGAGAGTCTCTGTTCACAAAGCTGTGAGACATCCCTGAGGAGAAGTCACATGGACCTACCCTGATGCTACCTTGGGAACTGGAGGTGCCACATGGAGACCTCTCACAGTGCTGAGACATTTACAACACCACTGGCTCCAAAGACTTTCTACCCTCTGACCTGTGATTGTCCTGCATTCGGCATCATTGTGTGTCTTTCGTGAGTGTAAAAGAAGACTTTATAGATTGGTATTGGACATATGGGCTAATATCCGACTTAAAGACTTGGACCGGACTGGGGTTGAGATTTTTTTTAATGTACATTTACCCTTTATATAAGACTCTTTCTTATACATCATATGAGTTTCTACGGATTTGTTTCTCTTGTCTATCAGGACCAACACCGTGAGCTTCAATGCTGTATCCCTTCACCATCCGTGTTCCATCTGTAAGAAGAACGCACTATCAGGACTGAAGGAAGAAGTATTAGCAATCTTGCTTGCTTTCACACTTACAGATAAAGATCAAAGGCTTCAGTATAGATTACACCTCAACATGAAGGAGACAAAAACCTTCAGAATTTGATTAGCGAGCAATCCTATGTTAGATCGAGAAAGGATTGAAGAGGTCAATTATTTCATTTTACTTGGATCTATAGGCAATGCCCGTGAAAGCAGCCGCCTAGAAACCAAATGACATGCTTCATTGGAAAAATCTGTTGCCACAGATTTCTTTGAAATGCTAAAAAGCAAAGAAGATTAAGGTGCACCTGCCCCCAAGCCATGGCATTTTCAACCAAATCATAGACATGCAAAAGGTGGACAAGGGATAGGAAGAATGGAGATGAATGGTCCCATGGGAATGATGGTGCTAGGGCAGGGCACTGAATACTATAGATTGCCAGAAGTACAGACAGCATGCTCCTGAGAAGCAAATATGATGAGACTTCATCTCATGAACTGTGGCCATGTCATCAGGACGGGCTCACTAGTACCTGCATGAGGGCATGCTGGGTAGCGAGTCAGTGAAGAAAGGGGAAGAGTTTCATTAAGGTGATCGCTATAGGGGCTGCAATATGCATTCAAACACAGCAATAATTGTGAGTGTGGCATAGGACATATGTTTGCATGTACATATGGTCTCTGTGAGCCAGAACTGGCCCCGGGGCACCTAACACCCTCAGTTGTTTGTTCAGATTTTCTGTTGTTCAGATGAACAACATCTGAACATTTAGAAAGGATTCTAAAACTTTATATTTGTAGTTTTATTGCACTGTGATCAGAGAATTATATCCATAGCATCTCTCGTATCTTCCCTGTGTGTGATCTCATATCTGAAAAGATTCAACGACTGTTTCATGTCTACTGGAGAAGATGTACTTTCTCCTGTTTTGCTGAGAATAGAACATAAAACTCTTATCATTATTGTTTCTATCTATATTTGCTTGCATTGTTGCAATTTTATCTGTACGCAGTTTCTGTGTAATCTAGTACATAGATACTAGGTGCTGATTTATTTAATATTACGTTGTGTTTATGCACTGGTTTTGTTGCCTTATATAATGCTTTTTGGCCTCAATTCTACATTAGCTTCTATCAAGATTGCTTCCTCTACTCTATGTTACTGTTATGTTCCATCAAGTTGATTTTGGCTCAGCTTATAGAGGAATGGATAAACAAACTCTGGTCCATTCATATAGTGGAATGTTATGCATCAATAAAAGACAGTGACAGCTCTCTTAAACACCAAAAAACATGGGGAAAACTAGAAAACATTATGCTGAGAAAAGTAGTCAATCTTTTTAAAAAAATATATAGATTGTATTGAGGGCTCTTACAACATTTAATACATTGTTTGTATTAAGCATATTTGTACACATGTTGCCACATTTCTCTACATTATCTACTTGAACCCTCCAGCATAAGCTCATCTTCCCCTCTTACCTCTAGTTCTTTATTTTTTTAATTCCAACTCCACATATTTTCCCTTCCCCCTTCTCCTCTTCCATGAACTTTCAATAACTTATAAATAGTTATTACCTCTTCATATCTTACACTATCTAAAGTATTACTTCACTCACCACCACCCCCACTCCCCGGAGAAGAGGTCACATGTAGATCCAAGAAATTTGTTCCCCCTTTCTACTCCACCATCCCTCTACCCTCCCAGTGTCAGCACTCCCCACTAGTCTCAAGGAATTATCTATCCTAAATTTCCACATTTTCGACTCCAGTGTGCATCCCCTGGTCTAGACAAATCTGTCTGGCAGAATTGGGATAATGATAGTTGGTGGGAGGGAGCATTTGAGAACATTTCATTGCTACTACACTGCACCTAGGCTGGCTCATCTCCTCGCTACAATCCTTCTGTAAGAGGATGTCTCTTCACTTATTGGTGGGCTTTGGGTCCCCAATCTGAACTCCCCCTCACTTATAATGATATAGTTTTAGGTCTTTGATGCTTGATACCGGATCCCTTTGACACCTCGTGGTCATATGGACTGTTGTGCTTCTTCCATGCGGGCTTGCTTCTTAGCTAGATGGCCACTTATTCACCTTTATGTCTTTAAAACCACAGACACACTTCTTTTGATAGCCAGGCACCATCAGCTTTCTTCACCACATTTGCTTATGCTCATATTTGTTGTCAGCGATCATATCAGGAAAGTGAGCATATAATGCTATGATTATTAGTTCTTGAAAAAAGTAGTAAATCTTACAAAGATGAATATTTAATAACCCCATCATTATAAAGAAAATGTGTTTTTACACCAAAAGACAAGACTTTGATGGCTAGTAAGAGGCCAGGGATGATGGGTAGAGAAAAGGGACATAATGGGGCAGGGTGTGGATGGGCAGGAAGAGAGAAGTGATAGCACTATGAAGAGAGAGGAAAGGAAAATAGAGATGGAGAAAAGAGAATTACACCTATAGGGGGCTTAATGGAATACTGTTATTTGTTGAGATGAGAGCTATTGAACTATAAAGAGTGTGCTTCCTTAAAAAAAAAGACCTTCTTCCAGACTCCTTATCCCTCTGACCTAAATATTGGTCTGAGTAGAGAATAGCAAACAAGGCAACAAGTGAGGAAAAGCAAAACTGAAGTGGACTTGGAGTCTTTTGTGACTAACGAGTTCATCTCAAACATAAGAAGATAAAAGTTGAGTCTGACACAGAGTGACCTTATAGGACTAGAACAGTGTAGAACTGGTCCACAGATTTTCTGAGGCTACAAATCTTTACAGAAGTTGACCGCCTCATCTTTTCCCCCTAGAACAACGAGTGGGTTCTAACAATTAGCTGTCGTTAGCAGTCCAGCATTTAACCCATTGTGCCACCAAGGGATTCTTGGAAGACAGAGGAAAACTTTCCTCATTGGCTCCTCACTGGAAAGAGTAAAGATTGCTTCATTGGATTTTCTAGCTTGCAAACATTTACAGAAGTAGGTTCCCAAGTATTTTTTTTCTCTCAGGAAGGGACAGGTGGTTTGGATCAGCTGACCTTTCAGTGAGTAGCTAAGCACTTTACTGTGCAACTGGAATCCTTTGTGTAGCAATAGAGAACCAGAATACCTAGCTCAATGAACTGGACGCTGCTTGGCTAAGAGTAGAGTAGATAAATCAAGTGGAAGAAATGATGACATAAAAGAACTGGACAGTCCATTTCAAAGCAGAACTCCAGAAGACAAAGTGAGATATTATAATGGAATGTGAAATGACCTAGAGATCGAAAACCAATAGGAAGAATATGCTTAGCATATCTTTTTTTTTTAAAGCATTTTATTGGGGGCTCATACAACTCTTATCACAATCCATCCATCCATTGTGTCAAGCACATTTGGACATTTGTTGCCATTATTATTCTCAAAACATTTGCTTTCTGCTTGAGCCCTTGGTATCAGCTCCTCATTTCTCCCCCTCACTCTTTAGCACCCCCTCACAAACCCTTGGTAATTCACAAATTATTTTTATTTTGTCATGTCTTACACTGTCTGATGTCTCCCTTCACCCATTTTCTGTTGTCCTTCCACCAGGGAGAGGGTTATATGCAGATCCTCATAATTGGTTTCCCCTTTCTACTCCACCTTCCCTCCACCCTCCCAGAATCTCCACTCTTGTCACTGGGCCTGAGGGGTTCATTTGTCCTTGATTCCCTGGGTTTCCAGTAAGGTTTGAAACCACTAGCTACTCAGCAGAATGAAACAGGACTCAAGCTGGCGGTTTAGTATGAAAAAATACTGCAGGCAAAATATTGAATGATGTAGGACGCATCAAAAGTAGATGGAAGAAATACACAGAGATGTTGTACCAAAAGAGCCAGTCAATGTCTAACCACTTCAAGGGATAGCATATGATCAAGAACCAATGGTATTGAAGGACAAAGTTCGAGCTGCACTGTAGGTATTATTAAAAAACATCTCTAAGAATTGATGGAATACCAATTGAAAGGTTTCAACAAGCTAATGAAGCACTGGAAGCACTTATTCATTGATGTCAGGAAATTTTGAAGATAGTAACTTGGCCAACTGACTGAAAGAAATGCATATTTGTGTCCATTCTAAAGAAAGGTGACCCAACAGACTGTGGGGGTTTTTGAACAATGACATTAATATTACATGCAAGTAAAATTGTATTGGAGAAGCTTCAACAGCAATTGCAGCTATACATTGAAGGGGCTTCAACAAGTTCAGACCAGATTCAGAAGAGGATGTGAAATAGGTATTTCACTGCTGATATATCATGGATCTTGAATAAAAGCAGAGAATACCAGAACAATGTTCACTTAATTATCATGGAAAGGCATTTGACTGTGTGTATTATAACAAAGTGTGGATAGCATTGAGAAGAATGTGCATTCCAGGATATTTCATTGTGTTCATGGATCTGTACATGGATCAAGAGGCAGTTGTGTAAACAGCACCAGGGAATACTGTATAGTTTCAAATGAGGAAAAGTGTGTATCGGGGATGTATCATTTCAACACATTCATTCAATCTGTATACTGAGAAAATAATCAGAGAAGCTGTCCTCTATGAGGAAAAACATAACATCATAATTGCAGCAAAGCTTATTGACCACCGATGCTATTCAGATGACATGACCTTACTTGCTGAAAATGAGAACTTAAAGTATTTGTTGATAAAAAGCAAAGATTGCAGCCTTCAGTTTGGATTACAGCTCAATGTAAAGAAAACCAAAATCCTCACAACGGGACCAGAAAGTGACATTGTGATAAATGAAGAAAATGTTGAAAATTGTCAAAATATTTCATCTTATTTGACTCCACAATCAATGCTCATAGATGCAGCAGTCAAGAAATCAAATGGCACAGTGCATCGAGTAAATCTGCTGGAAAGACCTCTTTACAGTATTAAAAGGCAGGGGTTTACTTTCAGGGCTAAGATACATATGATCCAAGTTATGGTATTTTAAATTGTCTCAGTTTGATGTGAAAGTTGGCTATTGAATAAGGAAGACAAGAGAACAATAAATGTATTTGGCTCATAATACTGGCAAAAAGAAAATACATATAGAAAGCAACATGAACTGCCAGAAGAACAAACAATCCTTTTCTGGAAGAAGTAGAGTCAGAATGCTCCTTTAAAAGCAAGGACGGAGAGACTTTGCCTCACATACTTTGCACATGCTGTCAGGAGACATTTTCCTGGAAAATCACTTAAAGTGACCAGATTTTAAGCGAGACACCATTGACCGGGGAAAGGGGGGTTTCTTGATTAAAAATGTGGCCTATATGGAGCAACACAAATGTTCATAGAAGGCAAAAATAGTATTGCAATATATTTATTTAATTTTAAAATGTCATGGGACATTGTTAAATTGTTAAAAAGCAGAACGTCTGGTCACTTATCAGCGTTGTAGGCTCTCATCAGACTTGTTCAGTCGATATGCTGAGCAAAGCATCAGAGAAATTGGATTATATGATTGAGAATGTGGCATCAGGATTGGAAGAAGTATTATTATCAACATGCGATATAAGGGTGACACTTTACTTGTTGAAAGTGAGGACTTGGAGTACTTGCTGAAGAAAATCAAGGATTGTAGCCTTCTGTTTGGCTTGCAACTCAAGGTCAAGAAGACCAAAATACTCACAACTGGACCAATAGAAGACATCATGATAAATGGAGAAAAGGTTGAGGTGGCCAAGGATTTTGTCTTGCTTGGATCTATAATCAGTGCTCAGGGAAGCAGCAGTCAAACAATCAAAAGACATACTTCATTAAGCAAATTTTCTGCACCAGATCTCTTTAGAGCAATGAAGAGCAAGGATTTTATTTTGAGGACTACGGTGTTTCTGATCCAAGCCATGGAATGTTCCTCTGGAAGTTACATAATCTGGTGTCAATTTGAGGAGTCAGAGGGAAGGGGTGGGTCTAGCCTGTCCATGAAGTTGTAGCTTGATGACCTCTTTTGGAGGTGCTAAGGAGATAAATAGCTTGCTGGAGGCAGGACACGTGCTCAGTCGTTGTGAGGCATTCTGTGGATAAGCCACATAGAGACAGGCTGATGGCAGCCAGAGTCTTGGAGGTGGAGAAGCCATATGGAGACCTCTGCTAGCACTGAGATGTTTGCACTGCTACTGGATCCACAAGACATCACCCACTGGCCTGTGATCTTCCTGCATTTGGCATCATTGCATGTGTTTCATGAGTCTGAAGAGGACTTTATAGATTGGCATCAGACATACGGGCTGATATCAGACTTATGGACGTCTTCTGGACTGGGCTGGGATGCTTTCTTAATATTCAATTGCTCTTGCATATAAAGCTCTTTTTAATACATATATATGTGTTTATGAATTTGTTTCATTAGTCTACCTGGACTGACAAAGTTCCATTGCCTTCTATGCATGCCGAATGTTGGACATTGAATAAAGAATACTGAAGAAGAACTGATGCACTTGAATTGTGGTGTTGGAGAAGCATATTGAAAGTATCACGGACTGCTAAAAGAACAAACCGATCAGCATTGGAAGAAGTAAGGTCAGAGTGCTCCTTTGATGACCAAGAATGACCAAGACATTGTCTTACATAGGTGGGGCATGTTGTCAGGAGAGACGAATCCCTGGAGAAGAACATCACGCTTGGTAAAATAGAAGGGTAGCAGTAAAGAGGAAGACCTTTAAGGAGATGAATTGACACTGTGGCTACATCAACAGAACAATTGTCAGGATGGCACAGGACTCGGAAGTCTTTTGTTCTGTTGTGCAAAGAGTCGTTATGACTTGGAGATGACCCAATGTCGCCTAACAACAACAACTTGGTAAAGGGGTGAAGAGATAGACTGAGGCCAGAGCTGCAACAATGTTCTCCAGATCAACAACAGCAGCTGAGGACAGGGCAGTGTTTCATTCCATTGTCATGGGGTCCCTGTGAGGTGGAACTGACTCTGTGGTACCTAACACCACCAATAGCAGGAATCACCTTGTGACTGCACCTATTTAGCTGGCATAATTTTTTCCAATACTTTTAAGTGTATTTTTTGATATTTGAAGAACTTTGTTTTTAGTGTATTTGCTATCTATGACATAGCCTTGAGGTTTGCTTCACATGGTAGACTGAAAATCTGTTTGTGGTACTATCGCCAGTTGAGCTTGTTCACGTTTAGTAGTATAGCTAGAAAATTGAGTGTTAATGTCTTACAAAATTTTATAGTTGAGTTAACTATGTGCTATGCAGTGTTAGACAGGTAGGGTTGACTAGAGAAACAAATCCAGAGACTCTCCTATGTGTATAAGAGAAAGCTTCATATCACAAACAATTGTATAATAAGACAATGTTCCAATTCAGTACAGATAAAATCCGTAAGTCTGATATTAGCCCTTATTTCTGATAGTAGTCCCTAAATTCCTCTTCAAACTTATGCGGCACATGCAATAATATTGAACGTGGGACGATCACAAGACAGTGGGTGGAAAGTCTTGTGGATTCAATGGTGGTAGAAGCATCTCCAGGGCTCTGGCTGCCATCAGCATGGCTTCATGTGGCTTGAAAGCAGCAAGGCTTAGCAGAGAGGGGGAGTGCTGCCTCTTCTGAATGCAGAATCAAGAAGAGTAAGTTCCCAGAATCCTTATGAGAAGACCACGCACATAGGGAGGGATCTTCAGGCTGTAACCTTATTGGTAGTCTAGACTCCACCCCTTCATTCTTTTATCTAGGTGACATGAAATTGTGTAGCTACCACATTTGCGATCCTTTCTGTAATTTTTCTCTAGTGTTTTTCTTGCTATTTCTAAAAAATCTATTTCAAAATCCATAAAAATATATTGTTTTGTTTGGATGACTGTCTTTGCACTTGCACTTTAAAATAATCCATCCCCCCACCCACCGACCCACCCACCACAACCACTTTTCTTAACACTTTACTATCTGGATTGCCCATTTTAAAGGATATCATTTTATTCCTACCCACTTTCTCTGAAATACTTACATACTTTACTCTTTCTACCTCTGTTCTGCTGTGATAGACTGAGCTGAAGTCTTTCATTTTGTCAGAACATATGCCACTGGGTAACCATTTTCTAGCCAGGTTTTCTGATCTTGTCTAAATCTTGGTGGTATACAGAAAGATGCCACACATTCCTCTCATTTGTTTTGCCCAAATTTCCCCAGTTGTCTCTGTTGTGTAAAGTTCACCCTCTAATAGATTATCTGAGAAGAGTTCGTGTGTGCGAAATTTGCTTTCTCTTCGCATACAAAATTTATTTACTGAATACTTTTTCTGTTGAATTATGGCTTTGCAGCATATAAAGTCCTTGACTCACAGCCAATTTCCTTCTATCATGTTCCTGGAAAATACTGCTTTAGCCTTGCTTTTCTTTGCATGTTTGTGTTAAAAATCCTGATACCAATATAATTTAATTTTCTTTGCAGGTATTGAGTAAGGCTTCTTTGTTTTTGAAATTGAACAGTTGTTCACACTAGATCATAGAGTGGATCATTCTCAGTCAGCTTTCACAGGCATCAACATGGCCCCTCCAAAAGTTTAGGTTTCTTCTTACTTCTGGAAATGGCTCTTGAATTCAAACAATACTTTAAAGGCAAAAGCCCCTTCATTCTTTCATCTGCAGACTTTTCAGGACACTGATGTTGCTGACTATGGGAGAAGGTAGGGAATGAAGTGCAAAAGTGGAGGGAATAATTTCAGGAAGAAGCACACATACTTCCTTTAGCATAATCACCAGGAAAGCAGAGGAGGTGGGTAAGGAGGCTGAGCAGCAAGGAGACATGGAGGTGGGTGTGAAGGAAATGCTTTTTTTTTTTCATTGCTCTGGTTTTCTTAGTGATCAGGAGACTCAATGTAAACTAACTCTTAGACTCCTTCCACTGGAGAGAAGGAGAGAGATAAGTGATTCTGCCAGAGTTCCAAAGATGGCGAAGATGACTCATTCACCAAATGCTAGGACTAAAAGCCAGCCTAACCATGACCCTGTGGTAAAATAGGTCACTTTTTATATGCCCTTGCCAGTTAAGCTCTTGCAACTCCCTCCAATGATGGGGTGGGGCTATGCAAATGAAGTACTTCTGGCCCACAAAAGGCAGTAGACAGCTTGATAACAATTCAGACAGGTGCATAGGATCCTGGAGTGGAGTCATGTAAATCGGGTGTATGGGACCCTAAGGAAAAGATTGGTCGATTGTGATACCTTGCAAGACTTAAAATGAACCATCTCATAGTGGAAAGGCAGTGGAGTGGGGCGTGACTACTACCCAAAAGAGGGAGGAGAAAAGAACATCCTTGATGCACTGGGTCCCAGCTGAGAACTTCCTATACCCAGGAGACAAAGAGCAGAAATACCAGCAGCAATGAGAGGCTGCCAGAATGAGTGTCTGAGAAATAGGGGAAGCAAAAGAAACAGAACACAGAGACAGGAGGTCAGAGATGTCTCAGTGGTTTCCCAGTCTGTGGAGTGACCATTGAGCACCTTCAGGCCATGTCTTACTGACACAGTGGGGTGTCTACAGGCATTTAAGGGCTGTGTGAAAGAGCTTTGTAAGGCCAGTCTGAGAAAGGCAGAGGTCAGGCTGAAGGGCCCAAGAGATCTGAGAGGCCAGTGCTCTCCTGGTTGAAGAACTGCATCCTAGGTAATTTCTAACCTGAACAATAACTTGCTACTTCCTTATTAAACCCATAATTGTCATCCACTGGGGAGCCATTGCAATGAAATCTCCAACCCAGGAGAGAAGTATAAACTGTTGTGGGAAGGATGACTGGTAAAAAGGTTGGAAAGAGGGGGAATGCCTGACTCCATGTGTCAGTCTGGGTAGACTAGAGCAACAAATTCATAGGCACACATATGAATATAAGGGAAAGGCTTATATACAAGAGGAACGGAACATTGAGAAAGTATCCTAACCCAGTCCAGTCCAAAGTCTTAAGTTCGATATTAACCCATATATCTGATACTAGGCTATAAAGTCTCTTTCCAACTTATGAAGCACCCCCACAGCCTCCTGGGCATCTCAGCACTGGCAGGAGTCTCCACATGGCTGCTGCGGCCCCAGTGGTTTGGCTCCATCAGTACAAGCCCATGTGGCCTCTTCTCTGGCTTCTCCATTCTACAGGAACTAGGATTGATCAGCATGTTGTCATCTCATCTTGTCAGAAGTTTGTCGTCTCAGAGACTCAGTCAAGTCTCTCTTCTCCAATTGGGAAATATAGTGAGACTCCAGAATTCTCAGGAGAAAGCCATGCCCACACAAAGGCCTCATTTGTTACTCATTGGTTCTTTCCAGAGTGACAGGCTAGAATCCATCTCTAGACTCTGAATCATGAAGTACTTGACCGTCACACCCCAGCTTCATAGGACCCAGTCTCAAACTGATTCTGGCACTCATTCTTGATCCTTTGGTGAAATTAGAGGAGGTTCAGTGCTTACCCCACACCATTCTATAGGCTTACACAGTCATACATGACCCCTTAAGCCCCAGGCCATTCTCTCTGGCCTAATTCTCAGTTGCGCTGTCCTTGTTCCTGCAGTCCTGTCTACACTGACCTCTTGGCTGTTCCTCACGCATGCCAGGTAGTCTTTCTCATTTTTCAAAGGACCTGTGTAATTTCTTCATCCTGGAATGCCTTTGACATGGATATCTCTGTTGCTGGGTGCCAGTGAGTCAATTCAGACTTACAGCAACTGCTGATCAAGTAGAATTGCCTATGGGATTTTCTTGACTGTAATCTCTATGGAAACAAGAGACCAGATTTTCCTACTGCAGAGGCATGGGGAGGGCTCAAACTGCCAATCTTCCAGCTAGAAATCCATCACTTGACTGTGTTAGTCTGGGTAGACTAGAGAAACAAATTTATAAACATGCATATGTAAAGGGAGAGGTTTATATACAAGAGGAATGGAACATTGAGAAATCATCCCAACCTAGTCCAGTCCAAGGTCATAAGTTCGATATTAGCCCATATGTCTGATACCAATCCATTAGTCCTCTTCAGACTCACAGAGCACATGCAATGATGCCAAGACAATCATAGGCCAGTGGGTGCAGACTCTTGTGTATCCAGTGGTGGTAGAAGCATCTCAGCACTGGCAGAGGTCTCCCTGTGACCTCTCAAGCATCTCAGCATAGGCAGGAGTCTCCATGTGACTTCTCTGGTCCGAGATATCTGATTCCATCAGGGTAAGCCCAGGTGGCTTCTCCTCCGGATCCTCCAGGACTCCGGGTCTATCAGCATGCTGCCATCTTGTCAGTAGAGCATGTCCAAGAGAATAAGTCCTAAATCTCTCAACTCAAATTGGGAACTACTGCGAGATTTCCCAGATTTCTCAGGATCAAACCATGCCCACACGGAAGTCTCATTGGCTACCTCCAGATTGACAGTCTAGACTCCACTCTTGCACTCCCAACCATAAAATTGACACCAAAGTACATGCCTTCCACACTTGACCATTGTCCACTTTTTTCTCCTTTCTGCTCTAAAGAGAAGCTATACCTGTCCACTTTTTATTTATTAAAATGGTATTAAATGTGCATATTTTTTGTATCAAAGCATCATAGAAATCATTTGGTCTGTAGTCAGACACCTCTTAGATCTTCCTCATCATCCCGATGAACCAAAACATCCAGAAATTTTCAGATGCTCTTGTTTTAGCTGCTGTGGCTTGCTGAATGAAAGCTCCTTAATTTGTTACAAGTTCAATGTCATTTCCTTCAAAAATTAACTCCTCTTTCAAGGCTTGAGACATGGAACAAGCAACAACAGTCTTCATCTGCCCCACTTGGATATATTATTTTTCATCCAAGAAATTGTGGATTTCCACTAGAGATCCTTTCTCCTGAATAACAGCATGGAGGAGGTGAGCCTACCCAAACCCTATCTTGTATCTCAAGCCCTGTGTTACACCCTGATCATGTTCTGTTCGTGACAGCAGATCATGGTGGACTGTAGTCAATTCTATTCTATTTCTCCACTGTTTGTCAGCTCAAAGCTTCTTCCTTTTCTTTCCAAAGAGATTGACTTCTAAGTGGATGTGACTAAAGTTCCTTTGCAGGGTTCCTCACAGTAGGAAGTGTGTGCCCCTCAGAGAAATGTCAACGTTCTCTGGAATGTAGACAGTTTGATGCCTGAGAATGGTCTTTGTCCTCAAAGCAGATGCCACACAGAGTGGCACAAAAAGTGACCTGTATGATAGCAGCAGCCATTGACATATTATATATGTGTGAGTTTATATTCAGACTGTCCTACCTGATGGGGACATTGTCTGTTTCTCTCTTCATCCTCGGTGTCTAGAAAGAGCCTAGCACAAGCAGATGGTTAAGACAGAGTTGTTAAATGCCTGAATGACTAGATGAGATTGGGCTTTGGGGAGGCTACAGGAGAAGATGACAGTCAATTAGGGCTGCTCTTTTTCTGCCTGGAGACGAGAAAGATCAAGTACTTTAGAATTGGAGAATGCTTTAAAGCCTTCTTACATTACAGGTCTAGACACTGGGTCATAAAGGCATATCAACCTCTGCATCCCACCAATAAACCAGCTGCCATACAGTTGATTTCAGCTCATGACCACTCTGCACCTGTCAGAGTAGAACTATACCCTGTATGGTTTTCAAACAGTGGTTTTGTTGTTTGTTTGGCTTTTGAAGTAGATCTTTAGCCACTATAAAATTGAGATGAATGCATGTATACCTCTTTGTCTAAAGAGTAAATAGCAGACTGGGAGAGAAAATTAGAATTCCAAACTAGTGGTCGGTTTACCTTATTCCTATTATTATTTTTTCCACTTAAATTCCCCTGCTAAATGCTATATTCTGACCCAGAAGAAAACTCTAAGGTAGAGACAGAGAGGGAAAAACTCTTTCCAGCTCTGGTTCAAGAAGCCTCTAACGTTCAGAAAGAGTAGGGTCAACACTCAAGTAGCCCTGTGTGTGTGTGTGTGTGTGTGTGTTTTATTCCCTCCACCCCTCTGTTTATAACCACTGTCCAAGACCCCAGCCACAAGGGGACCCATAAGAGAAGCAAAATCATTGCAGTAACAAAAACCACCACAAAATGCAGGAGCCAAACCTCCGAGAAAGGCATCTTTCCTGTCTACTTAGAGGGGTCAGGGCTCCAGAAGCCGAGGTGGGGGGGGGTAGGGCTGGCAATGCACATGTGTGCCCCTTCCCCTTCTCCTCCCAATCTAAGCAGTGGGCACTACCTGTCAGAAATTCAGGAAGAAATTTTGCAGGGTACCTGCAAGTGCCGGGGAGATACCAAGGAGGATAGCAAGCCCTCAAAATCATTCTTGAACTCCTGGGATCACTCCTTTATCTGTGTTGGGGTGAACCTAATTAATATACCCCTCCCCCCAACCTCAAAGCCAAACTCTGCCATGCAGCTCAATACAATTCATAGTGACCTTGTAGGACCTGATAACACTGTTCCTATGAGTTTTGGAGACTCTAACTCTTTATGGGAGTAAATAGCCTTTCCTTTCTCTTGAGGAGAAGCTGGTGGTATCAAACCGCTGATCTTGTGATTAGCAGCCCAACTTGTAAGCATAATACCATCATTAGAACTTCAGAGGCCTTGAACACCGAGTTCCTCAGAAGCCCTCAGCCCAGGCCCCAGATTGACCACTAGGTGGGGCACTTGTGGGACAAAAGGCTTCCCAAACAGCTTCAGTTGGAACCCTGGCCACAGAAAGTAGGTTAGAATTTGCAGCCTGAGTGTAACCAGGTCAGGTGCCTGCCAATTTAAAAATATCCGCCTTCTGCTTAAGATTTAAACAAGATTCAAGAGTATCACAACATACATTTTAAATGTTCATGGCGCATTCTAAAATTACCTGACATACAAAGAACCACAACAATCTCAGCTCACACTGGAAAATGCCTTCAATGACAATGTTGGGATTTCCTGACAAAGACTAAAGCAAATATTTTTAAAGGAATTGAACAAATGCTCATGAACATCCTTGGAACATCCTTATTTAAAAAAAAAAATAAACCAAACCTTGGCAAGGGAAGAGAGACTAGAAAGAATTCCCACATGTAAATTTTAGAGCTAAGAAGAACAAAAGAATGAAGCATCTACTGGAGCGACTCAACAGCAGAAATGGAGACCACAGAAGAATCAGTCCACTTGAAGATAGGTGGAAATTATCCAGTCTGAACAACAGAAAGAAAAATGATTAAAAATAATGAACAGAGAAAACGCCAAAGGCCTGTTGCACCACTGCTCTGGCTACTGTGCAAGTCATGAGAATCTCTGAAGGAGAGATAAGAGTGAAGAAACAGCAGTTGAAAGTGTCCCAGGTTTGGTCAAAAGGTGGATCATCTAGTTTCAGGAAGCTCAGTGAGCCCTAATGCACGCTATGGAATCCATATCGCAAAACTCCAAGTTCAATGCCATCAAGGCGATGCAGACTCACAGCAGCCCCTTGTGGGTTTCCTAGACCGTAACTATTTACAGGCGTCTTCTACTTCCTTTCTCCCACGGAGCCGCTGGTGGTTCCCAATCATGACGATATCAGTCCGATGTGTAAACACTCTTATGCCATCAAGACTCCTGCATTGAAATCCAAGTAGATGCACCATGATGAAACTGTTGAAAACCCGTGCAAAACACCCAAAGACCTTAGTGTACAGGAACAAAGATTCAAATAATGGTAGATGCCTCAGCTTGGAAATCATCAAGGCCAGAAGAAGCACGCACCTTTGATAAGAGGATATGATTTCATGTATTTGGAGGTTGTTGAGGGTTTATGCATATAACAAAGCATACACCAATTCTGCATGGCCTGTTTAATGATATTGGGGACATTCTTCAAAAGGTGTCACTTCTGGATTGCGTTCTTCTAAAGGTGACCTATTCTCACCCACCTTTTCTCAGTTGTTCCTCCCCACCCCACCCCTCCCAACCCATTCCTCAATGCTCATAAACAGATTCACTATTCCCTAAGTCTCCTTTCTACTTTCAAGTAGCTGTTGTCAATTTGATCCCGTCCTTGCAGGAAGTTCTCAAAAGCATCCAAGACTTAAGGCAGACATTTTTTTACATGACAACTTTTTGGATTTAAGATGGTGTCTGGAGATATTTTTGGTTTGAGATTTATAGATGACCTCACAGCAGTATTTTCAGGGGTTCATCCAACTTTAAGAACACCAGGATAAGGAAGCCCACGTCTAGACAAACATCATCAAACTTCTCATTCAATTCAAGATAAACCAAAAAATGTTACTAGCACCCCAAGCCAAATAATACCTTACTGAGAAATGATTCAGATATCTGTAGATTTCTACTTGGGATCAGGATAGCTATAAAGATAGCAGCCATTTAAAAATATATCTAATTTTGTTTGGTCTAGGGATCATAAGAGTTCTAAATTCGATTCTACATTTTTCTCTTTTGGCATCTGATAACAAAATATTCAGTAAAGGTAGTTGAGCATCATCCAGTGTTTCTGATTTCAAAACAAAGGAGGTACTTTTTCATGGAGACAGTTAGCTCCATGTGCCATCTCCTCCTCCTGTTCTGAGCTCTCCTTCTTACTCTGTTCTAAGCAAACAGAAACCACTTATTCCTTGAAGGTCCACTCACAAGATTTTAAGACCCCAAGCACTATGCATGGAGTAGTAAGGCAGTAAAGATAAAACAGAAGGAGGAGGTAAAACAGAACCACTATACAGAGAACATGGTCTAGTAGCAAGATCAATTGCTATGGCATGTCCCATGGAAGCATGATCCTAAACTTCTAAAGCAAACAAGCAAATATCTTCAGGTGTCTGACTACACGTAAGCCGCCTGGGCATCTCCTCTGTTTGCTTTTGTAGATATATCTGTTACACAACTTTTGTCAATTCGGCCTTTGAGAGGTTTACAGCTTATCAAAAGCAATTATAATAATGGACTGTACCTCTTGCCCTTAATGAAAGTGATATTTCTGTCTTCACTTATTCCTCCCACTCCCCTCACTGCTATCCCTGGCAACCATAATAAACGTTTTTCTTTCTTTCTATAATTAAGTGAAATGGCAGGGCCCTAACAGAATTGAACGCTGGCTTCTCAGATGAAATGCCTGATGTTCTACCAAGTGAGCTATCTGGGCCAGCACAATGTTTTAATAGGATTAAAAGGTAGGAACTACCCACTAAGAATTCTCTATTCTATGGAAAATAACCTTCAGAAATGGAGGTGAAGAAACACTGAGAGGATGTTTAGCTAGCAGACAGGCGTTAAAAGAATTTCTAAAGAGAGTTGTCCAGACAAAGGGAAATAGTACTGGAAAGAAACCTGGAACATCACAAATGAAGGAAGAGGAAACAGGAGAGGTGAAAAATTGGCTTGATATAGTAGATATCCTTAATGTAATAGACTTCATATAATAGACTATAATCAGAATCTTGGTGCTATCTTAGATATCATTGTTTAAAGGAGTGTTCCATGTGTGCTGATGTAATAAGTAAGACAAGTATGGCATAAAAGAGAACCCACAAGGACCCACGTGCTGGTAAGATTTCTACATTCCAAGTGAATGAGAAAATGATTGATTCTAAATGCACTGTGAAGAATAACCCTTTTCTGACCATGAAAACTCCAAGGGGCCCTGTCAGACATCCATTGACTACAAAGGGAAGAAGGAGAATCCATAACCTCAACAGTCCACGACCAATTTCCACAAGACAGAGTTCAGGTATATCTCAAATCTGCCATCTTCCTTTACCTGTTCTAATGCCGACAGTATCTCCCATGACACTTGACTTTTCTGCTAGGCTTCATAGTTTTTTGCAAGGACCACACAAAACTCAGCAGCAAAATTCACAAGTATGGGGACTTACTAGGGAAGTTAACTGGTTACCACACATCAGAACCCGTAGACAGTAAGGATACAGTCATTGTTCTTCAGCAGTACTTTCCCTCAACCATTAGCTGAACCTTTCTCTTTGGTCCTCAGTCTCTCAGCCACCTGAGCCCTTGGTGTCTACTTTCTTTGGCCAGGAAGCTTCCCTAACCTTCCATCTCAAGCTTCATGACCTCCTTGACTTGACCTCTGGTCTCAGCAGGCTCATTTGCTCTGTTTCATGGTCTTCGTGCTGCAGCCTCTGACACCTTTAGTCTTGGTCTCCATCACTCTAGACAGAGAGAGCTCTGAGCTGACCAATCCCCTCAGGTTAGACCGAGTTGACAGAGAAACAAATCCAGTGACACTCATATATGTGTAAGAGAGATCTTTATATCAAGAAATAATGATATATAAATCTTGATACAGATATGTATCAAGATATATGTATATATGCATTATATGTATCAAGAAACATATATAAAACATTGCAATCTAGTTTAATCAAGTACAGAAGACTGAACCGAGTCCAGAAGTTCATCTTCAGACTCATGCAGTCCCATGCAATGATGAAGATTTTGGAAAAATCACAGGTCCATGGGTGCAGAGTCATGTGGATCCAGGGTCAGTGGAAACATATCAGAGCTCTAGCAGCCCTCAGGGTGACTGGAAGGAGGAAGGGAAAGACAGAGAGAGCAATAGGGTCCTAGGGTCCCCTTATAGGAATGCTACACCCTCAAGGAGGCAACATCAGGCTTTGACCTGATTGACAGGCTGAACTTCACCCCTACACGTTTATACATCTTCAAGTTGACATAAAACTCTCTAACTTTCACACCTCTCTATTAGTGTTTCATAGACCCCATCTGTAAAGCCCTACTCAACCATTTGTTGGGAATTACAGAGACATGATAGGAAGAGGCATACTGAACCCTCAGTGACTCATGGGATATACCACTCACCAAGAGTTTCAGAATTTCAGGTTTTTTGAGAAGTTTGTATCCTGGTTGAATTATGTGTTGGAGTCTGTCAGGAGTCTTTTTAACTGCATGTATATGAATAACTGAGCCTCATCTATGAGTCCCCAGTGTCTCCTTGGGGCCTATATGTCCCACTTAATTGTATCAAAGCCATATTCAAAATCATTGCCATTGAGTGGGTTCTGATTGGTAGTAAAACTGCCTCATTGATGTAACAGAGATGGCACATCCCCAAATGATATAATCAGAGGCATAGAAGTTAAGACCTACAGCACATATTTGAGGGGAACATAATTCAACTCAGCATCCAACTCAGCAACCCTGAAGGACCGGGGAGAACTGCTCCTGTGCGTTCTTGAGACAACTATGGAAGTAGAAACCAAGTCTTTGTCACTCAGAGCACCTCGTGGTCTCTAACTGCTGACCTTGTGGTTAGCAGCTCAGTACACACCCACTCAGCCCTAAGGCTCCTTTAAACTCCCTAGAACTGGAAAGCAAGGGTTTTGAGAATAACGATGACAACAAAAGTACAGTGTGATCGACACAATGGATGCATTGAAATAAGAGTTGTACAAGCCCCTAATAAAATGATTTTTTAAAAATCCATAGAACCTAAAAAAAAGTTTCATTGGTTTCAACATGCCTTTCATCACTGAAAACCTGTGGTAAGGTCACACAGATTCAAAGCAGAACATAGTAATTTGGACAGGAAAGCACAGAGTATGTTCTGTAATTCATAGAGCAACCATGAAATCACACCTATTGTTAGGTATGGTCAGCCAGTTGTAACGCATAGCGACCCTAGGTAAACAGACCAATACTTGCTGGTCCTCCTCTGTCCTCACAAACATTACTACCATTGTGCCCACTGTTGCAGCTACTGTGACTCTTTGATAACTCTTCTTTTTCACTGTGCCTCCTGGTTTTCAAGCATGATGCCCTTTTCCTAGGACTGGTTTCTCCTGATAACACCTCCAAAGAACATCAGATGAAGTCTCACCCTCATGCTTCTAAGGATTATTCTGGATATCCTTCTTTTTTTGTGTATCTTTTTTTGTTGTTTGCTTTTTGGGGGCATCACTGCTCTCCGGTGGTGGGAGTAGGAGGCCCAGCCCCACTGCTGGAATTGAACCTCCGTCCCAGTGGGCCGCAGTCCCGCGCACAATCACTATGCCACCGGGGCTCAGCCCTCTGGATATCTTTCTTATATGACAGATCTGTTTGTACTTCTGGCAGTGTAAAACTCATGGTTGAGTTGATGCTTACAATTGCTTCTAACAATTCCCCGGGGACACATGAGCAAGCCCAATCAAATTGTCCCTTCCTTACAAGAATGTTTTCTGAAATCTGTATTTGATACTTGTTCCAACCCCAGAAGGTGCATGCTTCCCACCTGTCTCAGCCCCACAGTTGTCTTCTATAAACTAGTGGCCCTCAGGTCAGACACGTCTTGTATCTCCTCCCAACTCTCTTTCATGACCCCCTCAGGGTAGGCTTCTTCACCCTGTTGCCCGTGGAATTACTTACTTTGAGAGGACATAGTGAATATTTTTGGCTCCAAAGGCAAAACTTTGGGCCCCAAACACTGGAGGTGGGTATGGGGACAATGGTAGGATTCTTTCTGGGGGATGTTCCTGCTGTAGGAGCTGAGCTGCAGGTCAGGATGGACAGTGACCTGAGACCTCCTCACTTGCCTCCCATGCTGTGGAGCCTTCACACCCAGAGGAAGGACAATGGTGTTAAGAACCTGAGTCTTTGAGTGTGGTGGGTAGCTGAGGGAACACTTTCCTCTTAACAAAACGTGCTCAGGATTTAGCCATAGAAACAAGTCATTGGGGCAGGAAGAAACAAGCTCACATCCTCTCCTCTTGGGAAGAAAACCCTCCCATGAGGATCCATGGGAGATAGCGTTCAGTGTTCTTGGCTGCCACAGATTGGAACAGAGTCTATACCTTGCTGAGTTGGGAGGTAGGGGAGAGGGAGTGATCTTGGTTCAAATACTACTGACTCGCTCATCTTTCTTGATGAAGAGATGATGTTTCTTCATCAATATTCATTTTTAGATGCTTAGTTGTTTATTTATTTATGTTTTCAACAGTTTCCCAAGGGAAGAAGTGTGATGGTAACCTTCATCTCTTCCAAAGTTATGACAGAAATCACTTGACATTCTTAAACTTGAACCCATAACCCATGAGTGGGGGGATACATCTGCCATCACAACTGGGCCCCGGTCAAGAAGCATATGGCTGCAGTGTTGCCTATAAACAATGCTAGGGCCTGGCTCTGTCTTCCCCACAAGGCTTGCCCTTTTCAATGAGGAGCCCCATTCAATTCATTGGACAAATTGCAGAGTGTGAAGACAATGAGTCATTGACCTTATAGAAGTTCTCTTGCCACCCTCCCATAAGGGAAATCTAGAATCCATGGGAGTCGGTCAGCATAGGTACAGTGGAACAGCTCTGAGAGACTGACCATGCAGAAGCAGCAGGCAGACCTTCCTATAGTGGACCTGAGACAAGCTGAGGCCTCCCCTTCTCTGACTCTAAGGCTCCATGAATACAAAGACTGAGGGATGTAGGACAAGCAGTGACAGTCACCTAATTTGGTGTCAATTTGAGGATAAGAGTGTAGGGGTGGAAGAGTGTACCTGGTTCAGAGTGATAGAGTATTTTAGTCTGTCAATCTGGAGATAGCCAATGAGACTTCTGGTCAGTGACAGGGCAGAGATAGTCTTGCAGAAATGGGTTTGTCTGCATTGAAATCTAGCCCAAACCCAGGCATTACCTAATTCCTAAATCCCCCCACCTCCAACCCCACCGTTCTAACACACAGAGCACAAGGGTCCAGTGAGGGAGCTTGAAAAGTCAAAGCAGGCCACTCTAAGGGCTTGCTGTGTCCTTGAGACTCCATCCACCCCATGTTGTGAGTAATGAATGGACATGGCCCAGGTACCCCTGCCTCTCCCTGAGGACTGTGTCTGATTCAGAGTGATGGGGTGTTTTCCTGAATCTCAGAGGGCATCTTTGGGGGGGGGTGTTACATATTTCCTGGGGAAGGATAACTTGTCCAGGGTTCACCCTGTCCCAGGTTACTGCAGCAGCTGAAAGGATGTGCCAAGTCCTTAGAGAAAGAGATTAAGTCCTTGAGAGGGAAAGATCTGCTCCGAGTTCACCAGAAATCAGCCAGGACTGAAATGTGCTCCTGAAGAGAGACTAGCCCTGACCGTGGAAACTGGAGCTTTGAGGGGCTCTGGACAGGCGGGTTCCTGGGGGGACCACAAACCTTGCTGATCTAAGCATGGTGGGAGGTTCCTGCAGTTACATAACTGGGGCAGCCTACCTCTTTGTGCTTGAGGGGCTTGGCATTTGCGATGACAATGGAGAAGAACCAGCTTAGAGATTCATGTATTTATCACCTGAGATTGGTGATTTGAACCCACCTCCGCGCCACTGCAGGTGAATGATCTGGTGATGGCCTAGAAAACACAGGGCGTGTGTGTGTGTGTGTGTGTGTGTGTGTGTGTATGCATGTTGAGAAGGCAATTCCATTCTGTCACAGGGGTCACGAAGAGTTGGAATGGACTCTATGCCATTCAATAACAACAAACTGTGAGGCATTAAATAGGTAGGCATTTGGCTGGAGAAATTAAGTACTCAGAGACCCCATGATATTAACAATATGAATCGCTGAGCACATTGTGGGCACAGCATGGATGGCAATATTGGCTATATTGGGGTCTCAAATAATTGACCTGACACAGTGTCTCCAGCCCTGCTCCCTTCACCAGATATTAAAAGAGTCCATTCACTGCCATCAAGTCAATTCTGACTCAGAATGACCCTATAAGATGGCATAGAACGACATCTGTGGGTTTCTCTCACTGTAATTCTTTGTGGGACTAGAAAGCCTCCTCTTTTTCCCATGGAGCAGCTGGTGGTTTTGAACTACTGGCCCTGTGGTTCACATCCCAGAGTGTAATCACTAGGAACCCAGGGCTTCTCGATCTGATATTAGAATTCTTTATTCGATATGTGTTTCAAAGAGTCTTGTCCCCAGTAACAATGGGCATGCTGGAATTTCAGAGTTCAGCCATGGATTGCAAGAAGGGACCGAATACCACCCGCTCCAGCCAGTCCTGGGTAACCAGACCCATTCATGGCTTCTTGGGTCATTCCTCAGGAGACTGAAGTCACCATCTGCATATACACAGGATCTGGGTCCGTGCCAGTAACACCATGCCTTTTATTCTTGTTGGCTGGGATGGGGGTCACCAGGCTACTGTCTTACCTGAATAATGCTCTTGAGACTGATGAGCCCCAAGGGCCACTGAACAAGCCTCCCATCTGCCAGAGCTGGCCTGCACCTAGTCACCTTAGGTCATAGATGATGCATGATCCCGTCTTTCCCGAACATATGCTGTCCTGAATACCACGCCCTAGCTCCTGTCATGCACTGGGTCAGGGCAAGCCTCAGTGGGCTCCGGCAGCCCCTCTCCTGTGTCCCTGCTACAGCCAGAGGACACTTTACTTCTAGCCGCCTTGTTCCTGAGCTGGAGGTGGTAAGGGAGGGTTAGGAAGCCAGGTGTGGAGGGGGCATTCACTCCCTGTGCCATCTGAGACCTGCTTCGGCAGGACTAGAGTTAAGCTAGTAAGCTCACCTCCATAATCAAAGCCCTTGCCATAATGATAATCTGCCTTCATCCTCAGAATGCCCTCAAAAGACGAGTTTCTACCACCTCTGAAGCAAACCTTCTATTTCTCCAGGTAACCAGCAAAGAGCTTGGCTGGACCAGGCGGCGGGATGCCTGGGTGCTATTTTCTGTTCTGCATTCTCCTTGACTGCCTCATTATGATTCTGCCCTCAGGGGGACTTGCCTCCTTACACTTCAGACATCGATCCCTAACCCGGCCAGCACCTTTGGCCCCAGTGGACAAGCTCAAGGGCATGAACCAGAGTGCCCCTGTCTGGAGTGTCTGGATGTAGATTGAGACCCCTCAGGGCAACAGATCCTGATGGACTGTCCACCCTGACAGGACAGGGCGCACCCCAGAGGCAAGGCGGGATAACGCACACCCGGGACTTATAGTCTGGTGATGGGGAGAAGCAGGGAGCACACCAGATCACTTCAGGTGGGAAGACACGCCGAAATCAGCAAGACAACCGACTGATCGTACACCAACGGTGGGGCGGGGGTGCTCTTCGCATGAGGCTGTCAGGAAAGGCCTCTCTGGGGAGCCTAGGAAACCGGGGGCTTGATGGGTTGTTGAAGACAAAACTGACATCTGCTCCACAAACCTTCCGCTCATTCACAATCCGAAGTTAAAAAAAAGAAAAGGAAAGCAAAGCCCAGGCGGAGCATTCCAGGCTCTCCAAAACACACAGCCGAAACTCACCACTGTCTAGTCCAGTGATTCCCATTGTGGGCGCCACCACCCCCTGGTGGGCACTACAGCAATCCAGGGGGGCAGTGATGGCCACACGTGCATGTGGGGGTGATAAATAACTGTAAGGGGGTGGTGAAAGGATAAAAGAAAGAAGGGAAGATTTAGAAAAATTGATTTATGTATTCCGCTCATAACACTTATTTTTCTTTGAACAACGTACCAGACGTTGGCTCGGTTCCGCATACTCCTTCACTTACCTTGAGGGATGTGCAATCGCGCACTGCTACTGTTCATGTGGTTCCACTGAATTGCCGTTCCAGAACACGGGAGCAGTCCGAGCATTGCTGGGGGCAATGGCCACTCCGGCGATTGGTTGATCGCAATGCCAAAGCCTGGAACAGCAGTGGTAGTACCGGCTACTGGCAGTACTACCCGCAGACGTTAGAACATGCTATGAACCAGGAGATTTCCTGTAATTATTACACGTAATATAACTCTAAGTTAGATTGTTGTGATATTGTTACAAGTTAAAGCTAACTAACAAGTAGGTTGACTATAATTGGTGAGTATTATTTATTTATTTTGTAATAATTATATGCGCTTTATAATTAATAATATGTTTATTTCATTAGGATTAGTTTGTTATATACAAAATATTTCAAAAGATTACCTAAAATATTAATTAACAGTTCAAACTGTTAGAAACTATCTTACTATATTGAATTATAAAATATATGTATAGGACTGAGCCCCAGTGGTGTAGTAGTGGTTGAGTGCGGGACTGTGGCCCACAAGGTTGGCAGTTCAAATCCAGCAGCAGCTCTCCTGGAGCAAGGCTGGGCCTCCTACTTCCACCAAGGGGCAGTGATGCCCACACACAAATATATATATATATATATACACACATATATATATACATATATATACACACACACATATATATAGCCTTTATTTTTAAACAATGAGAATGAGAAGATCTTTATAATTTGACTTGCCCCAAATTTATTTTGACATACTGTATATCTTTCTGTTTCCTTGCTATTAAAATTAAAAAAAAAATAATTTCCAGGGGGCGCTAAGTAATATTTTTTCTGGAAAGGGGGCGGTAGGCCAAATAAGTTTGGGAACCACTGGTCTAGTGAATGTCCTTACTGTCCCCTCATTATCCCGGCTTGCCCCCCCCCCCGACACTCAGTAACTCTGTAATTCAGGATAGAACTTCCCCTGGGGGCTCAGAGACGGTCACCCCTCACGGGCATAGAAAGTCCACTCTTTGTCTCCAGGAGCAGCTAGTGATTTCAAACTGCCAAGGCCAAATCTCCATGCCACCAGGAATCCTTACTCCAGGCACAGAGAGCTACAGAAGCAGAGAGCCAAGAAGGAGCCTGGGAAGAGCGGGTGCAGGGAGAGGGGAGGATGCTGGGCTCAGAAATCGAAGATACCCACAGGGCTGGGACGCGACTGAGCTTAGACAAAAGACTCTGGAGCCAGCTTGCCAGGACACCATTCCTCCCAGGTACGGTTCACAGCGGTGTGATCTTGGGCACATGACTGAACCTCTCTGGCTTGTCAGTGGCCGCTGGGCAGCTGAGTCACGGGGAATTCATGTGTCGACGGAAAGCATCCTCTGGTGCTGTGCCATTCTAAGGGCTGGGGAAGTCTCTGGGGACTTTGCCTGACTTCCAATTTGGGAGGTGGGGATGAGACACATATTTCTGTCTTCTGTAGGACTATCCTTGGCTCCGTCCCAGCAAGAGATCTCCTGGCCTTCCTTCCTGCTCTGTCCCCGTCAGGAAGCTCTGCTGACACCTGTCCACCGTGGGTGACTCTGCTCGAAAAGCCAGCTGCATAGCTTCCAGCCTCGCCGCAATCAGCAAGCCACCGCAGGGTGAGACAAACTGACAGACAGGTCGTAGGAGGGCAATGCTATTACCTCATTTGTGTAGTTGTGACAGCCGAGTGATTTAACAGGCAGAAGGTGAGAAGGCTGCCTGGCGCACAGGCAGGGCCATTAAAGTGTCAGGGGTTCTTTCCCATGGGGAACTCTGGCGGGGTGGGGCGGTGTTGAGTGTTCAGCTGCTAACCCTAAGGTTGGCGGTTCCACCCCGCCAAAGCTGCTCTGCAGGCCAAGGAGGAGGCAGACTGCTTCCACAGAGGAAGACTGCCTTGGGAACCCCTAGAGGCAGATCCAACCTGTTCAGGAAGGTGGTGGGGTGCTGCCCTTCGCTAGATGGCCTTTTCAGGGCATGGGAAGTCACATGTTGACTGTGACTGGTTGTATCATTACTACTTGTGGCAGTCATGTACTCGTGGGTCAATTTCATATTTGGGAGTGCAGGGGTGGAGTCTAGCCTGTCAATCAGGAAATAGTCAATGAGGCCTCTGTGTGGGTATGGCTTTCTCCTGAGAATTCTGGGAAGTCTCACAGTTTTCCCCAATTGAAGAGAGACTTGACTCAGTCTCTAAGGGGTGACAAGACAAGATAGTGGAATGCTGATAGATTCTGAGTGCTGGAACCTGGAGGAGCCAGAGGAGAAGCCACATGGGCTTATTCTGATGGACCCAGACCTCTGGGGCGAGAGAAGCCACAGAGAGACCCCTGCCAGTGCTGAGATGCTTCTACCACCAATGGATACTGCTGATGGACCCTGAGCCCAGGAAATGATGAACCATGGGGAGACCCCTGCTAGCATCTGGATGCTTCTACTGCAGCTGGATACACAAGACTTTGCACCCACTGGCCTGTGATTGTCCTGATGTCATTGCATGTGCTTCATGAGTTGCAAGGAGACTTTATAGACTGGTTTCAGGCATGTGGGACAATGTCAGACTTATGACCTTGAATTGGACTGAGTTAGGGTGCTTTCTCAATGTTCCATTCCTCTTGTATGTAAACCTTTCCCTTATATCGATATGTGTGTTTATGAATTTGTTTATTATGGGGGCAGCCAGCATGCCACACCCACATGGAGGCAGGCTGGGAGGGAGGGAGAGAAAGAGAGCCAGACTGGACCCCACGCTGGCACACCAGGCTCTCAGGATGATGTCCCTGTGGGAAGCTAATTGGACACTGACGACAGCATGTGTCATGCTGTCCCCTTACTGGAGTGGATGGTGACAGAGGGCATTTCTGAGCATGGTGGGGAAGCAGTGTGGTCTGAACCCCCAATATGGAGTGAATCCAGAAGGGAGCATACCTGGACAAGCAATCTGGAGGAGAAAACAATGGGACCAACAGTTCCATGGGGACAGGGGAGAGGGGGAGGTGGGGGAAAGGAGATTTTGAGAACTATGTCCGGTGGAATCTTGATGGGAAATTAGGAGATTCTTCCCTATTTCATCATATTCTGAGAGTCCGGGCTCCTGAAGGGGTACCAGGCTCACCTTCTTGTCCAGCTAATTGCCTGAGGTGGGATTAGATTCTAAGGGCAGGGGAAGAAGGAGGAGAAGAAGGAGAAGGAGAAGTTGTTGCTACTCAAGGGGCAAATGCAAATCCCATCCAAGAGAGTGTCCTAAGCAAGCTAAAGCTCAAAGGATATACTGGTCACTGGAGTTGGGAGAAGAGGCCAGCAGAATGCATGAGCTGGGAGGCCTGGGACTAGGGGAGACTGAACCACAGGGGTTGGACTCCCCAGAAGCCCTCACCAGTCTGGTCTGCCCTATTCACTGAGGGAAAGCCAGGAGGAGTGAATTCAAGAGATGAGTTTCCTGGACAATGGGCTGGGGACAAGCCGTGAACTAACTCTGTCCCCTTGTTCTATGAGGGTGTTATTCTCGAATTCCCCATTCTGACTCTTTGGGGGGTTGTTGAGGTTCTGCACAAGTGGGTGACAGAAGAACTCCTGTGTCTTCAAACCATCCAGGAGGATGTAAGGAGAGTGAACACTGATGGGGGTGGGGCGGGGGAGGGGGTTTCTTGGAGCATGATGAGTTCCGAGTGTGCTGAGTTCATGGGGATAAAGCTTTTGCCTTCCTTTGCTAGCTGGTCTCAGAGGAAGTGGCATCTGTGGGCTGAGCTAGAAGGCTCACCTGTGACCAGACTTATTAGGTGTGGCCAGGCTGCTCTGGGAGGATTTGCACCTGAAATGCCTGTGCTCACTCCCCACACCAGGATCTAAGGAGGCACTAACACGTTCTGCATATTTACAAAAACACATCCATACTCCTGTGTAGTGTGGGTTTCTGAAAGCCTACAGTTAAATCAACTTGTGTTTTTGCTTCTTGCTACTTAAAGAGGCCCTGTTACAAATTCCTTTGGGATGTGTCTCCTCAAACTCCCCACCCATAGTATAAGTATTTGGAGTGAGACCTTCCAAGCATCAGAAGACTTGACTCTTTAAGTGTGTGTGTTCATGTGTGTGCGTGCATGTACATGTGTGCCTAAACAAAGATGTGTGTGTGCACATGCATGGATGTATAAGGATATGTGAGAATGTATGTGAGTGTGGATGTGTACGCATGTAGACAGGTGTGTGGGTGTGTGTACACATGCCTTAATGTATAGATACATGTGTATGTTGTGTGTATACATACCTCTTTTGGGGATGTAGGTGTGTGCACATATGCATGTATGTATGGATATGTGTGTACATGTATACATAAGTGTAAGGGTGTGGGGACTTATGAATGAGGCGGTGTGTGGAGGTATGTGGACATGTATGGGCACACATGTATGGGAGGAAATGTATATGTGTGTGTGCACATGCACATGGATGAATGCATGTGGAGGTGTGTGGACATGTGTATATGTGTGTGCACAGACACGTATGGGAGGGTATGTGTATGTGTATGTGTGTGGTTGTGTTCCCCCATACATGGATGGGTGAATGTGAAGGTGGATGCAGAGGCATGGGTGGCTATGCATTTGCATTCCGTCTGGTACATAAAAGGACCCATGCATGACATTCCCTTTGCTCTCCCGGGCTCTGTTGTGATATGTTGTGAGAAGAAGATAAGAAAGGGCAACCCCTGAGAAGCTCGGCTGTCTATCTGAGCACGCAGCTGCCTCTCGCTGGCACCTGCCTGCTTCCCAGGGCCAATTCCCAGTGTGAACAAGGGAAGAGTGACTACTGGGAGGGATGGGAACCTGCCTGCTCCCTGGCAGGGGCAGGGGACCAATGTGGGCATGTGGAGGGGGTGGGCTGGGAACCCTCCTGAAGGGCATGGAGAAGAAGGCAGTCTTCTGCAATCAATTATTCATCAGACAGCACACAGGGAGCAGTGCTGTCTGCTTTGGGGATGCGGTCCTGATGCGAGATCTCAGTGCTTCCTGTGATCATCCCCAGGCATGCCTCTGCATCTACCTGGGGAACCATTCCCCACCATCCGCAGCCCTCCATGCAGGTGCACAGCCGACAAGGGGCTGCTGGGCAGTCTCCTTTTCCTCCTGGCCTCACCCTGAAATAAGGCGGATGGGGATATCGTCCCAACATGCTACTAATTGATTGCCATCTGCACAGCTTACCACGGCTGGGCACTGGAGAGCAGCATGTGGACCAGGCGAGGCTTGTGGCAGTGTGGTGATATGAGTCACCGTGTTGGCTGTCTCAGCCTGGGGCAGGATGTGGGAGGTGTGTGGAGGGGTTGGGGGTGGGGGTGGGGGGAGGCGCTCCAGGCAACTTCAGTCCTTCTGTTCTCAAGACCGGTGTTGAGAACTGGCTTCTCCCTCATGGAGGTGGAGAGGAAGACTAGAAGCTAACAGGCCCAGATTCTCAGCACCACAGGCACCCACAGGGCCCCAGGGACCGTGTCAAGACTCCCAGGTTCGCTGCTTCGGTAGTTTTTGAGACTGCTCTTTGTTGCCAGTTCCTAGGCTCAGAGTGAGAGACGGGGGTCTGGTGGTGTGAAATGTTGAGTGGGTGCTCTCAGGAGCAACTGAGACGTGGGGGAGGAAACAAGACAGGGCAGAGGCACAAGCCAGGCAGAGGCACTGTTTCTGGTGGGATGAACTACAGAGGGGCGTGGCGGCCCCAAAGGCTTGGTCCACCTTAAGGACTGGCTTTGTGCTTCTGACACCAGTCAGCCATTGCTGCGGTGGTCAGCTACTATCAGGTTGGCCAGGCTCATGGTGACCCTACACACACTGGAAGGAGACACCTGGGCTGTGAGTCCCGCACCAGCCCCAAGATCAGCCGCAGATTCGGCCACATGGGATGGACAGGGTTTCCATGGACAGATTTGCTGAAGGGGATCACCAGGCCCCTTTTCCTTGTCTGGAAGCACCAGTGAGACCTCTTCAGTAGCACTCAGGTCTCCACTAACAGACACTTGGTGATTGGCCCGAGGTATCATTGTCCAGAAATGAAACTCCTGTCTTCCACCTGAATGTAGAACAATCTCCCACAGACTCATCAGTGCCCCTGAGTCAGCATCCCTCCAGGGACTGCTCTGATGTGAAAGGAGAGAAAAGAGGGCCTAGCGGCCTGAGCAGCTCCCAGGAAAGTGCTTCCTGTGGGCAGAAGGCCAGCCTGTGCAGAAGGTGCAGCTAGGAGCTGTATTTGTCAGGGTAGACTCGAGAAACAAATCCAGCAAGACTCATCCGTGTACAAGAAAGAGTTTTATATGCAAAAGCAATGGACTAGTAAGAAAACATCCCATCCCTGTCCAGATCAAGTCCCTAAGTTCAATATTAGCCCGTATGTCTGATACCAACCTATAAATTCCTTTTCAGGCTCATGAAACACATCGTAATGCTGCATGCGGGAAGATCACAGGCCAGTGGGTAGGAAGTCTTGCGGATCCAGTGGTGGTGGAATCTTCCCAGACCTGGTAGGGCTTTCTATGTGACTCCTCAGGCTCCCAGGGCTCTGTCTGCATCAGGGTAGCTTCATGTGGCTTCTTGTCAGAAATATCTCACAGGGAGTGAGCGTGTGTCCCACCTCCAAGGAGCTGAATGCCTCTTAATGAGACTAAACTCTACCTCTTCACTCCGAAGTCTCAAATTGACACGGATTATATAGCTAGCACAGGGGCCTTCAGGAGACAAGGTCTGTAGCACTCACTGGCTGAGTGCCCTGGGTCTTAAAAGAGATCCACGTGGGACATCTGTTAGCACTTACAGGACCTGTGAGATTTGGGCCAGCCAGTCCTGGGCTGCTTTGAAGCTCAGCCTCCTGCCCAGTGAAGTTGGGTTAAGTCTCCTCCCATCTTTCTTTCCTTGGAAAGGCAACACATTGGGAGAAGGCGTGAAAAGCCTTTTGTCATGATAATGTGTTATATAAACACCACCTTTAGCAGGGTTACCCTGGGGCCTTTAACCACAATTTCAGCGGATTGAAACCCCCAGCCAGCTCCAAAGAGACTCCTTGGCAGTGAGTTTGGTGTCCGGAGCGTGGGCACACATCTTCTGTGCTGGGGTGCTGGAGTGCAGGTGTCCTGGTGGCGTCGCAGCTACACGTTGGGCTGAGATCTGCAAGACCAGCCGTTCAAAACCGCCCCTCTGTTCTATGGGAGAAAGGTGGGCTTTCTGCGACTCTAAAGAGTCCCAGGTCAGTTGGAGGCTGTCCTGTACGGCTGCTATGAGTCGGCTCATGGGCATGATGAGTGCCTCGGTGGCAGGGAGTTGCTTTTGGTTCTTCTGTTTGGTTTGGGTGCTAGAACAGTGCCTGGATTTCACCTTTTGTGGGGATGGAATGCAGGCCCTGGGGCCTGACAGGATCTAGGGCCCCCTCATACAGTCCCTCCCCTGATCTGCTTCCATCCCTGGTGTCCCACCTTAGATCAGGGGAAGGCACCCTTCCCTGGGCTCATTTATAAAACAAATGGAGATGGGTTTAGTTTATGTTATCGATCTGGGGGTGACTCCCCACCCCCGATAGTGCATTCAGACCCTCTCAGACCAGGGCAGGGCAGAAGGACCGAGGTCCTGAGGTGGGCTCTGGGTTTCCCATAAGGGGGCCCGTCTGTCCTCACCCCTGGGGGCAGACTGAGCAGGAAGCCTGGAAAGTGTCCTAGCCACAGCTATCTGCATGGCAAGGGTGAAAGAAACCCTTCTCCCAGTCCTGCCCAGCCCTTCTTCTTGGCACCCTGCGCCAGCCCACAGGGGTCGGGGGCACCCCAGAAGGCAGCTCTGACTAGCACAGTGGCCCAGGGCTCAGCTCAGAAGGAGAGGTGATGGCTGGACTCGGGGTGTGAGGAGACTGCAGGGGAGTCAGCCATGATGACAATGAACAGAGGAGTCAAGTGAGCTGCATGTTGTCTGGGGACAGCAAGGGCTCAGGGGGTCTCAGAGCGAATAAGGTCATTTCCTTTGCTCCTTTCTTTCTGCAGGAAGGACTATAGTCCTTTCTTGAGATCCTCCCTAAGACGAGCTCACGTCCCTAGGCACTCCATGCATTGGTGCCCAGAGGATACCATATCCTGCCTACCTGCTTTCAGGAGGCCTGCCCCGGGATACCCTCCCCTATCCCAGATCCCTGCCCTGACCTCTGGAATGGTGGGGGTTGGGGAGATATGCTGGTCTTTTCTTGGGCTGGGCTCAGAAAGTAGCACAGGACTGGGCCTGGAGAGGTACATTTTGGTTGTGTGATTGGCTATGTGGGATCATTTCTCAAAAATCAGCTATGTTCTGCCCTCATGGAAATGTGGAGGAGGGGTGGGGTTGAGGCTGGGGATGCTAGTGGGTTTCCAGTCACACCCCAGAAACCCAAACCCCACCTAGAGTGAAAGCCTCACAAGCACAGGTCTGACGCAGCCAACCATCAGCTGGTTTGCTGTCTTTCTCACCAGAGCTAGAATGCCGTGGACTGAGCAGGGTCAGGGAGACAAATGGGCAGGGGCCTTGTCTTTGGGGTTGTGAGGGAAACAGGCACTTGGGGTGATTCGGGGCCAGGCCAAAGGGAGTTTGGAGAAAGGGGACCACCCTGAGTCCACCACAGTGGTCAGGGAACACTGTGTGAGAGGGCCCTGGAAGAAGTGGAGCAATTGACTTGCTGGGGAAAAGGGAAGGCATGCAGAGGTAGATGCATGGTGCGCCCCACTCCCTCCCCCAAACACAGAGGCAAGAAAGAGAGGGGGTGACCTGGCAGGGAGGAAGGTCATCCTTGTTATCATCGTCATCATCATCATCAAGATCATCATCATTACCATTGTCATGTTGTCACTGCCATTGCGTCAGTTCAGACCCATAGCGGCTCCTCTGCACAGCAGAATGAAATCCTGCCCGGTCCTGTATCATCCTCATAGGTTTTCCTGTTCCAGAGCCCAACAGTCTATCTCGTCGGGATCCTTTCTCTTTGTCGCTCCCCCTTCGCTTTCCCAAGCTTGGTGTCCTTCTCTTCAGACAACACATACAACGTCTGTAAGACACTGACTCGCCATACCTTGCCTCTAAGGAACACTCTGGCCTTACTTCATCCAAGATGGAGTTGTTGGTCCTTTGGGCAGCCTGGGATACCTTCCATAGTCATCCATCGTTCAGAAACCTCGATTCTTCTCCAGCCCTCCCTTGTCTGTGTCTAACTTTCACCCGAACCATCACTGCGAAGACCAGCTGAGCCTGTGCTGTTCTTAGAACTGTGCATTGCTTCCTTTAATCCTCACAACAGCCCCCTGAGTGTGGAAATGACCAGTGCTCCCCATTTCACAGAGGAAGCAATTGAGGCCAAGAGGGATCAAAGAGCCTGCACGGGGTCTTACAAACAGGGCCACATGAAGGCCGTGCACATGGATCTGAGCATGCGGCTGGATGCCACAGGCCCTGGGAGCTCATGTGTGGTATGAGGGTCAGGAGGGTGCAGAGGGGAAGGTGCAATTTACTGGAGTAGAACTCATTAACCCCTAGGGAGGGTGTGTGTGTGTGTAGAAACCCCCGTTTCACTGAAAGATGCAGCCAGCTATCCAGATGGGACAGAGAGGCCACCACCTTCCTCAGTTTAGGGCTCCACGCAAGAGTTGTCTGGGCTGGGGCGGAGAGGAGGCCTGCCTTCCCTGTGGCTTCCCATGGCCTAGTTTCCAGGTGGCCCTCAGGTACTGGGGCCCGGCAGACAGGATATAAATATCCCCAAATGACAGGGAGGCCTTCACTCTGACGCAGATGCGGATTAAGCTAGATGTGCAGCCCCAAGTTCATTGGTCTTTGCGGCTGTGGCTGATGCTGCGGCTGCTCTGGGGGCGAGGATGGGAGGCTGCCAAAGAGGGGACAGGGTGGGGGCTGGGCCAGCTTGGGCAGTGGCCTTTCCTTCATATGGTCTTAGCCCCTCACTCCTACCCTTACTCACCAGCATTTCCCTGCCAACCCCCCCCGCCCCCCCATTGTGCTTCTGCCCTGCCCTGCACCCAGCAGGAAACAGGGGCTCCTCAGCTGATCTGTCCCCAAAGACTTCAAGCAGACAATGGAGACTTTACATTTCTGGAGGGGATATGAGTGGAAGGGGCGGGGTTTTCAAAGATAGGGATGGGTGGTTACTGGGTGGGTAGTCAGTGAGTGGTGGGTTGGCAGATGAGGGGCTGGGCTGGTAGCTAGGGGTAGGTTGTTCAGATGGGGACAGAGGTGGTCAGTGGGGAGGGTCTGCAAGGGTGGGGGCTGTTGTCAGGTGGATGGGTGGGGTGTTAGTGAGCAGCTGTTGGGGGAGGGAATGGACTATCAAGTGCGGGGATTGTCAGTGGAGGAGTGGGTTGCCTGGAGGGTGGGGAGTTCCTGGCCTGCTCTGCCTTCTGCCTCAGTTACATCCTTCCCCCCACCCCAACCCCCCCACCCCCTGTGCCCAGCCCTGTCCACACAAACACACATACATATGCTAACACATACCTTCTGAACTGGGGCTAAGTAGGGACCTGCTTAGTGATGTTCACTCTGCTTAGAAAACTCCACTTCTGGCAGGCCAGATACCTTGAGACTAGTGCTCAGACACTCTGGGAAAAGAAGTGTTTCTACTCTCATAGCAAATTACAGTGTCAAAAACTTCCAGGGGGCAGTTCTACTCTGTCCTACAGGGGGGCTCTGAGTGAGCATCAACTCCATGGCAGTGAGTTTAAGTATATTTTTGGTTTTTGAGGGGGCATTCGCTTACAAACAGCCGACCTTGAGGCTGTCTGAGCAGTCTGGCTCCTGGCCAGGGAACCCTGCAGGGACAGTTGCTTGGAATTTGATTCCAAGAGGCCCAGGCAGACCCATGGACCTAGTATGGGTCAGATGGGGGGCCCTCAGCTTAAGGTGTTGATTCTTGGGTACCAACCTGGTGTTTATCTGCTTCTATAAGGTTAGCCTGGGAAGCCCCATGGGGCAGTTGGCCTCTGTCGAGCGGGATCAGGAGGACTTACAATTGACTGGACAGCACACAGCAGCAGCAGGGATGGAATTGGGTACAGGCTGAGCTGTTCCTGGACCCTGGGCATGTCTGGTTGGGACCAGTGGCCCCGGGCCAGATGACTTCCATATTGGACACCACTCCAAGCCATTCCCATGCAGCCCACCGAGGCTCCAATCCCAGTTTCTCCAAATCCAAGATTGGTAATCCTCTCTTTCCCTTACCTCCCTCTCTCTGAAAAAGAGGACCATCATTAAAACCATTAATCCAGGGGCCATGTCGATTGGTCTTTAAATGCTCAAAGCAACAACTGGGACCGAGCCAGGGCCTTATCATGCGCGCCGCAATTATGACCAAGGTTAATCATTGCAACAAATAATCAGACATTTGCGCCGTCTCTCCATTTTCTGTGCCCAGTGAACAATCTCTAGGTTCTTTCCTTGGGAGACGAGAGGTCTGTGGCCAAGACTGAATATGCTTACATGCGCAGAGCCTCACTGTCACCGGACAGCCTCTGTGGGACACAGGGTGTGGGGCACAGGTCTGCTGTGGTGGAAATTAGGGACATCATTGGCTGAGTGCTCACTCCCTGCTGTGGACCTCTGGACCTTGTCAAGAATAGCGGTCCCATACTCAAGAAGAGTTATCATCCACTTCCTGCTATAAATGTGCGAGCTGAGGCTCTAGGAGCTGTAGGGCATTCCGCAAGGTCACACGGCTAGGGACTGGGGTGCTGCCATTTGAACCCAGTCTGTGCTGTCCAGAATCATGAGGCAAGCACAGAACTCCCCTGCCAGGCAGCATCGGGGGTCATCTGAAGCAGCCCCCACCCCACCAGCTTTCTAGGAGTGTCTCTGAGAGACCCCAGGTCAGTGCCCCCTTCAGATTTCTCTGCGGTTCCCCTGTCCCCCCCCAGCCTCTTTCATCTCCCTCCCCCGCTCCCCCTTCCCCATGGACTGGTGAGGAGTTAACTTCAAGGTGGAAGTCTGCTCCTTCTCTCTAGTCTGGCTTATTGGCTACTTCTTCTTCTCTCTCTCTTTCTGTCTTTTCACATAAGTTGGAAACTGTCATACTGCTCCAATATCATTTGCTGGCACTTAAGTCCCAATTTTCTCTAAATATGGAAGTTCAGAGAATTGGCCTGGGCTGGTGACACTGAGGGAAGGGTCAGTGTGAGGAGCAGTGCTCCCCTGTGACTGCCTCTTTGCTGCCCCAGAATGAAGGTTCAGGAGAAGTTCCGCTGCCCAAGGAACAAAAGCCCAAACCCAAGCCCATAACCTATCCCTGTTGAGTACATTCTGATTCTGGAAGACCTCAGAGGCTACACAGGGGAACTGCTGGATGGGTGAGGGTGGGAGTGGGGGCTTGCCTGGCTGTAATCTTTAAGAAGTAGATCACCAGCCTTTTCCTCCAGAGTTCACACCTCCTAACTTGAGGGGAATAGTCAGGCACAGACTGGAACTGCCTGGGACCTTGTTGCTACCCCATCCACACTAGAAGATCCCCGTCCTTCCCATAAGCCTTTGCCTCAGGGTACACACACACGGGGCCCAGTGGCAAGAGTCTCCTTTTGGTCAACATGGTGCTCTCATCCTTTCTGGTCCCCACCACTTTGCAGTGACCCACGTTTCTACTGAACAAAGCTCGTTACCTTGTGAAGAGTTCCACCCGAAAAGTTCTGATTTGTAAAGGCAAGTGTCTGTAGGAAAGGGAGATCCTGATCGTTCCCATGCACGCTTCCCCCTGGGACTACTTTATCAGCTGCTGCCCTCTGATAATTGCAATGAATGAGCACTCTGGAGACTGAGTCAGTTTGGAGTATGTGTGTGTGTGTGTGTGTGTGTGTGTGTGTGTGTGTGTAGGGGGGATATTGTCATGGAGCAGAGCGAGGACAGCAGAAGAGACAGAGGGTGCATCCTGTCAATGTCACTGTTTTTCTGGGCTTCAGCTCTCACAGCCATGGTTTTCTAGGGACCCAAGAAGGGCCCACCATTGTGCCATATGCTTCAGAGACATGGTCTAGTCAACACCCATCACTCCCAGATTCCACAAGTGTGACTTTGCCTACTTGAGGAAGTGGGCTTGCCCCCCAACTTCTGTACTGAGGGTGTCTATGTGGTCATTCATGCACAAGTACAGTGTGACCAAGAAAACAAAAAATTGTCACCTGATACACACATTCCCAGTAGAGTTTGAAGAGGGTGACAGTCTACTGCTTGTCCCAGCTGGAGGTGTATATCCATTGAGCAATCTCTTTCATGCCATGATGTCACAATACCAACTTATTCCCATAACATTGTGTTGCTATTCAGCAGTGGTTCTAAGTGCAAGAAAACCCTGACACTATGCGCTGAGAGATTGTCTGTGGGTTAGGAGAGCTTTGACTTACAGTGTCATTGACCATGAGCTCAAACACCTGCACTAAATAAGTTGCTTTAAACAGAAATACCAGATGCTCTGGGTAGTGTGGATGCTTGAGAACCACAAGATTGGAGATTCAAGCCCACCCAGGGTAGCTCAGAAGAAAGACCTGGTGATAAGTCGGCTGTTGAAAACCCAGGGGAGCACAGCTCTACTATGAAACACTTGGGCTCACCTTGAGTCTCAGTTGATTTTAAGAGCAATTGGCATTTATTTATTTATATACCCATTTAACAGAAGAAACACACACAGAGCAAAGTTTGTGCTAATCAGTTTAGGAAAATGTGACCAAAGACTTTCTGCAATCTAACATCCTATGAAGAGCCTTCATAGAAAAAAAGACATTATGAACATATTATGAGTGGAAATTTCTTCATAGAAAAATGTGCACTGTGAAAATTGTATGAAAGGAAACAACAAATGATCTAAAATTGATGGCAATGAGCCTGGAAGGGCTGGATCAAGTGCAATGAAGCCAAGAGGAATTGCTGAAACCCTGCTTTCTGTGGTGCTCACCTTCCTGACTTAATTGCTGAAGAAAAAATGGGTGAATAAGCAAATGAGGTGAAGAAAGTCGATAGTGTCTGGCTACCAAAAGGTATAGCATCTGGGGTCCTAAAGGTTTAAAGACAAGTCAGTAGTCACAGTGAAGAAGCAGCAAGCCCACATGAAAGATTATCGGGTGTTGATGGGATCAGAGATCAGGCCCCAAAACCCAGAACAAAAGGTATATCATTGTGAATGAGGGGAAGTATAGAGTTGAAACCCAAAGCCCATCTGTAGACAATTGAACATCCCCTTACAGAAGAGTCACAAAGAAGAGACAAGTCCATCAGGGAGCAGTATAGCACTCATGAAACATAAAACTGTCCTCTATTTCTTTGATGTTTTCTCTCCCCCAACTAGCATGACCCCAATTCTACTTACAAACTTCAGTTATATCAGAGCAGGTACACTAGTACAGATAAGTGCTGGAAACACAGGAAATACAGGACAGATAAGCCCCTCAGGACCAATAAGGAGAGTAGGACTACCAGAAGGGGGAGGAGAGGTGTGGGGAGAAAGAGAAAACAGATCACAATGATCGACATATACCCCCTTCCCAGGGAAATGAAAAACAGAAAAGTGGGTGACAGGAGACATTAGTCAGTGTAAGAAATGAAAAGAAAATTAACAAATTATAATGGGCTCAGGAGGGAGGGAGGGGAGGAGAGGTGGAAGAAATGAGCTGATTTCAAGGGTTCAAAGAGAAAAAATATTTTGAAAATGATGGTGGCAACATATGTACCTGTGCTTGACACATGAATGGATGTATGGATTGTGATAAGAGGTGTGAGAGACTCCAATAAAACTATTTAAAAACAACACCTAATTTCAACTTTTAGAATGGGCTAGTGTTGAGTTATGAGGGGAAAGAACTATAAAAGTGAAATAAATAAATCCTATGAATGGATTAAAAAACAACAACAAGCGCTTATCTTAACTTGTTATAACACATCTGAACAGTTCTAGTTTGAGATACCAAGAAGGACAGGGCATCACTTTGTAAAGCAGCAATGTGGAGTCTGTTAAAATGGAAGCATGAAGAAGCAGCAAATGTACGGTGAAGTGCGAGTGAGGTTATGTGCTGGGTTGCTCACAGTAACCACAGCTCCTCTGAGGGAGTTGAGAGTTTTTATCTGTGGCAGTTACATAATTTCCCTGTCAACTTGCAAAGGGGTGGAATCTAGGCTGTGAATCAGGTCACACAGCCTGACGACCTCTTTTGGAGGCAAGAAAGAGATAAACAGTTCACTGGAGGTCAGGTACACTCCCTGTCTGAGAAACATCCCTGCTGACCAGCCACATGGAGCTATGCTAGAGCACTGCAGCTGGAGGACCCATGTGGAGACCCCTGACAGCACGGAGCTGTATCCACAAGATCCTCCTACTGACCCTGTGACCTTCCTGCATTCAGCATCACTGCATGTGTTTCATAAGTCGGAAGAGGAATTTATAGATTGGTATCAGACATATGGGCTAACATTGGACTTATGGACTTGATCTGGACTGGGACACTTTCTCTATACACAATTGCTCTTCTATGTAAAGCTCTTTCTTATACACATCTAAGAATTTGTTTCTCTAGTCAACTTGGACTAGCTCACACACTACCCCCATAAAGAGTTATAGTCTTGAAAATGCATGGAGGCAATTCTACCCCGTTTCCAGGGTCACTGTGAGTAGGAATCAATTTGATGGCAGGAAAACTTTCAGGAGATGAAAGAATGGTGAGATCATTGATGCTTGATGAAATGTTTAGGGAGATAATGCCCCCCCCCAAATCATTCATCTGAAAATGGATAGCTCATTTTATGAATGGATGAGACAGTGCGCACAGGCTATCCATTATCTGAAAAAGACAGAGGAAGATGAAATGCAGAAAACAATAGTTGACATTAGAGAGAGACATCTAGTTGGTCAGCTTCACAATTCTGACTGAAAAAATAAAGTTGAGCAAATGTTTTGCTCAAGAGCAGTCTTTGATGGGAATTTTAAACAAGTGTGATCAAAAATCCTAGGGAAGTCATGGAAGAATGACCACACAGGGTGAAATCAAGCCTTACCAGGCAACCCTGAAGATGAAGTACCATCAAACCAATGGCTACCAAAAGATAGAACTGGTCTATTCAAAGCATACACTTGCCAGACAAGAACCAAGGTCAGGGCAAAAATTGGGGAGTCAGGGCATGCTCGAGGCATTTTGTCTGTGGACCTTCTGAAAGGCCAGTGAATGATAACACTTGCTTATGATGAGAGTATTTTGAAGAAGTGAACCAAAACTTTAGTAGAAAACCTCCTGGGAAAATGTCACCGGAAAGTTCTTCTCTACCATGACAATGCTCAGACTTATGCTTGTCATCACACCAGGGCTATTTGTGGGGGATTTTGATGGGAAATCATTACGCCTCCACCATGTAGTCCTAATTTGTCTCCTTCTGGCTTCTTTTTGTCTCTTACTCTTAAAAAAATATATTAAAGGGCACTCATTTTTCTTCAGTTAACAATGTTTAAAAAAAAAAAGACTGCACTGACATGATTAAATTCCCAGGACCTTCAGTTCTTTAAGGATGGGCTAAATGGCTAGTATCATCACTTGGAGATGTGTCTTGAACTTTATGGGCCTGATGTAGAGAAATAAAACTTCTACTTTTATTTTTATCTTTTAATTCTATTTTACCCCATGAACTTTTTGTAGTTCCTTCATAGTTCCCTTGGGGTGGGGAGGGTGATGGTTTTGTACTTATTAAGCCCATGTCTGTAGTAGTCTTACTGAGCATAAAGATCACAGCTAACAGGTGCTTCCTGTAGTTGGAATTTCTGCATCAGGGTATGCTCCTCACACTAAAGGTGGGGAATGCAGAGGCTCAGAGAGGAGGAGTCCCTAGCTTGAGTTCTCTGAGAGCAGTGCTTGCACCTGGCCTTACTGGTGGCTGCAGTCCTTGCACTCTGCCTGTACAGATCACCATGGTGTGTTATCACACTCATAGCAGCCCCTTCCTCACGGATTCATCACACAGGGATAGCAGTCTACTTTTTGCCAGATCCCAGGCTGAATAAAAGCCCTGACCTTGAGCAGGACAGGCAAGATGAACAAGTATGACCTTTCCAAGCCAAGGAGAGGCATACTGACTTATTTTCTTCCTCCTCCTCCTCCTCCACCACCACCAGCTGCAACACTGTGACCTGCAGACTCACCACGTGGCAGACCATCCTAGGACTCCACAGATCTTATTCATTCCTGCCCTCACCTTCACATCAGTGAGAGACTCACTGGACCTTGGAGTGCCTGGTAGGAGGAATAAATATTTGACATGCTCATCTGTTCATGGGAAGATTGGAGATTTAAGTCCACTCAGAGTCAACAGAAGAAAGGCCTGGTGATCTATTTCTAAAAGACCAGCTGTTGAAACTTCAAAGGACACACCCAGGGTCACCATGATCATGGTCACTATGAGTTTGTACAGGGGCCACAATCAGAGTCCACTGGACAGCAACTGGTCTGGTTGCACTGGTTCCCAGAGAGGTAAAACGATTTCCCAGCATCTCATAGCTCAGATTCAGGGCCAGACACTGAGCACAGAACGGCTGTGTCACTGAATGGAACTCGGTGCTGGAGGAACCACCGAAAGGTCCAGGGCTACTTTCAGCAAGCCCATGTGGTAGGATGAATGGATAGAGACTGGAGTCAACCAGAGACTTGCCTGAGATCCCTCAGCTAGTGCATAGTGGTGTTCGTTCTCCATTGTAGGCCACTGTCCACAAAGCTATGTGCATCCCTCGACCTGCATTGGCCAGGGAGAACTCCCTGACTGGTGGGAAATGCTATACTATAAAAGAGGCAACCTCCAGCTTTAGAAAGCTTCAGCTCTGGTGCCTTTAGTGAGACTCTATGTAGAACAGGGATTCTCATTCATTGCATTGAGTTAGTTCTGACTCATGGCTACCTACAACAGGAGAAAACACTGCCCAGTCCTCTTCTATCCCCCAAATCATTGCTATGCTGGGGCCCATGGATGCAGCCAATGAGTTAATCTGCCTTATGGAGATATTGGTGGAGCGTATAATGTGGTTCATGACGAGCTGGACCTGCTGCCCTCACTCTGCAGTACGGGGCTTTGCTTGGCCCCCATTTTGAAATGTATGACCTGCTTCTGACAGATGCTGTCTGAGCCCCTCAATCCCCAAGAGTGATTCCATTCCACGGATGAGGGCCTCCAACATCTGTATCTGTTGGGCGACAAATCCAGGCACACACTCCCCGTCTGGTTAGAGACACATCAGGCCCGATTAGACCGGCCGGTCTGCCTGCTGCGCATAGATCCCTTCAGCTGAAAGCTGCAGCAATAAATGGGAGCCGGGAGCAATTCACATCAGGAGACTGCCTGCTGCATGTTATGAAGGGCCTGGGGGTGGGGAGATATAGCAGGGGGACCCACCAGCACGATGTCAGGCTGGAATGAATGATTCATGCCTTTATATAAGGGGACCCTACAGCCCAGAGCCTTCAGTCCCTACCAGAAACTCATAACGCCAATATCAGTGTCTTGCACGCGGGAGAATCTGGCAGGAAACGACCTTGTCTTTTATGGCTTTGCTGCCAACATTGCATGGCTCGCACTGTGGTAGAAGTGGGTAGGTCTGGTCTGGTTCAAGTTTTAGGTCAAATGTCACTTGAAGGCTTCTCCCGACTCTTAGAGATGTAGGGGAAGCCCTGCCGGGTGCACAAGTATGTGAATGAGAAGCGGTTTCCTTAGAGAGTACTGCAGTGACACGAGACAGACAGGCTACCCTTCTTGACACCGCCCAGTTTTCGCTCCATGTCCTTACTCGGGACCTTCTGGCCAGGAAAGGCCCGTAAGAGGGGCCATAGACTGCTGCACTCCTTCAGGAGCACTGGCTCACTTCCTGACCCAAGGTGCACTTCAGGGGGAAAGATGCCAAGGATATACCATGCTTTTCTCACTGGAGCTCAGAGTTGGACCTGGATTCAACCCGTCTCACCCTTCCTGGCTACTGTCCCTAAACTGATCTCTTTGCTCACAGGAGCCCCTGGTCCCCTCAGGAATATCATAAAGCACCCTTCATTAACATGCATTCTCTAGCCATCACCATGGATGGACAGAGGCCCCGCTATACCCATCTGAGGGCCATCCCCTTCTTTGTGCAGGAAACCAGCTGTGACTCAGAGTGGCTGTGTCAGTCCAGGTAGTCTAGAGAAACAAATTCATAAGCATGCATATGGATTTAAGGGAAAGGTTTATATACAAGAGGAATGAGACATTGAGAAAGCATCCCAACCCAGTCCAGTCCAAGCCTGATATTAGCCCATATATCTAAAAGCAGTCTATAAAGTCTCCTTCTGACTCACGGAATGCATGTAATGACACCAGGACAATCACAGGCCAGTGGGTGTACAGTCCTGTGTATCCAGCAGCAGTAGAAGCATCTCAGCATTGGCAGGGGTCTCCCCATGACACCTTGTTTTCAGGACTCAGGGTCCATCAGCAGTATCCATTATTGGTAGAAGCATCTTAGTGCTGGCAGGGGTCTCTCTGTGGATTTTCTGGCTTCAGAGGTCTACCCCTGTGTGGCTTCTCTCCAGTTCCTCCAGTGCCTAGGACTCAGGGTCTATGTATCAGGCAGGGTTCTCTTAGAGAAATAAAATCAGGACACTCGTAATTCTTTTTATATATTTATATATAGAGAAAGGTATATAAGATAAGAAAGAAACAGTTAACTATCTATAAAGCAGTACAAATTGCTCGTGCAACTCACTTGAGTGAGACAGCTAGAAGACTGGCAGTCCTTCAAGTCTTGAGGGCCACTGAGTAGTCCTCTGTAGAGCAATTCAGGCTATCTGGTCACAGGCAGCAAACAGCAGAGCAGGTCACCAATCCTCAGCCAGATGACAGAGTCCAATAGTCCCCAACTCAAGAGATGTATATCCCAGGAGCATGGTGAAGTAGGGCTTGAGGGAACCTCAATTCACAGCTCCACAGTCCACGATTAGGTGTGCCACGGGTAGTGTTGCTTGGAGGTCAAGGCACATGACAAACAAAGCAGCTGTCTGGTCCAAAGATCCAAAAGCCAGAGAGAAAGGGCGGGACTTGCTGAGCCCTTCCTATCTCTGCCCTTCAATTCATCCCATGTATTCATTGGTCGTGCTGTCACAACAGACCCACCAATCTTCTGTGGACATGTTGGCATAAAAAACCTGCCCATCACAGTCTGTGCTGCCATCTTGTCTTGACAGTAGAGCATCTCCAAGAAACTGAGTCAAGTCTCTCACCTCCAGTTGGGAAACAGCACGTGACTTCCCAGAGTTCTCAGGAGTAGGCCATGCCCACACAGAGTTCTCATTGACTATCTCCAGATTGACAGACCAGACTCAACCCCTACACTCCTAATCATGAAATTGACACCAAGGTACATGACTGCCACAGTGGCCCTATGTGCTGCACTGTGCGCTGTGCTCCATAGAGTTTTCAAGAGCTGATTTTTAAAAAGTAGATCGATCTTCTCTCTCTTTCCCATTCTGTCTCTTCTTGAAATGTTTGACGGAGGGGCTGGGGACTACATATCAGAGAATCTGATCCTTGCTAACCCATGCTAGCCCTCCCCTTGACCTGCCCCTTTCCTGCTCCCTCCTCCCTCCTCCCCTGTTTCTCCATCTCCCAAGGTGGCACCCCCGTATTCTAGAACCTGTTACTTCCTCTTCCTCATTCCCCACCCACCTCTGGTAGCCATCAAAGGAAGGGTATGCATTTTGTACTATGAAAACCTTTTCCTACTACATGTGTGTTTTCATATCAGCAGACTCAAAAATTCCCCCTTCGTGATTGATGGACTTCACTCAGCACAAAGACCTGTAAAGTCATCCACATCATGGCTGTTTCGCAATTTCAGCATATCGTTCTTTCTCGATGCTGGTATTCTACTGTGTGTACGTGCCAGACTTTCTCTATCCACTCTCCCACCAGCGGGGACTGCTGAGATTCCTCTAGGCAGACTGCAATCTAGCGGTTCTCAACCTGTGGGTCGTGACACCTTGGGGTGGGGTGGGGGGCTCGAATGACCCTCTCCCCTCTTGCAAGGGTTGCCAGATTCATAACAATAGCAAAATGACAATTATGAAGTAGAAATCAAAATAATTTTGTGATTGGGGGTTCCCACAACATGAGGAACTGTATTAAAGGGTCATGGCATTAGGGAGGTTGAGAACTGCTGCTCAAATCTGGCCTTGGGATCAGCAGCCCAGTGTGTTAAACGTTTGCACCACCCAGAGAGCGTACCTGATGCACCTGCTTTGCTTCTTCACACTAAGCGTGGGGGTGGAAAAATGACCCCTGTGCTAAGTGCCGACCAGCCTGACACCATTCTGCACAGCCTGACACCCCTTGCCACCTCCAGGCAACATCTGTCATGCTTTCTGGCCATCTATAGTTCTTGAATAACAATGCCTCTCCTTTACATAGGAATCTCCCACACTGTGAGCTTTGAGAAAAAAACAAGAGGGTCATTCCTCTCTTGGTGTCAGACACACTGTGTTAGGCTGGGTTCTCTAGAGAGGCAGAACCAGAAATGCCTGTAGGCATAAAGAAAAGATTTATATCAAGAAATGGTTCATCCAGTTGTACAAGTGAGTAAGTCTAGTCTGGTCCAAGTCATGGGTCAAATGTCAGCTAGAGGCTTCTCCTAGCTCCTGTAACTACTGGAAATGACCAACAACAAGCAGGTAGCTAAAGCAGGAAGACTGCCAGCTGAATGAATCCAAGGTGAGCACCTCAATGATGGCTCTTGGGACCAGAAGCCAATGGAACAAGAGGCCAGTGAACCCAACATGGGATCTAGATCCAGCAGTAGGAGTGAACCAGCTTCCATGTATAGGTCAGTCTGGGTAGACTAGAGAAACAAATTCATAAGCACACATATGTATATAAGGGAGAGGTTTATGTACAAGAGGAATGGAACATTGAGAAAGCATCCCAACCCAGTCCAGTCTATAAGTCTGATATTAGTCCATATGTCTGATACCAATCCATTAGTCCTCTTCAGATTCACAAAGCACATGCTATGATGCCAGGACAATCACAGGCCAGTGGGTGCAGAGTCTTAAGTATCAGTGGCAGGGGTCTTCCCGTGGCCTCCCGAATACCTCAGCACAGGCAGAAGATCTCCATGTGGATTCTCCAACTCCAGAGGTCTGGTTCCATGAGGGCAAGCCCCTGTGGCTTCTCCTTTGGCTCCTCCAGGATTCAAGGTCTATCAGCATGCTGCCAACTTGTCTTGTCAGCAGAGCATCTCCCAGGGACTGAGTTTATGATCTCTCATCTCCACGGGGGAAATATCGTGAGATTTCCCAGAATTCTCAGAGACTGTGCCTTGAATGGAAGGGAGAGAAGTCAGAGCAGAGGGAGGTGGAAGACGATGGGTGAGGAGGAATCCCAGGGTTCTCTGCTCTAAGCAAATGGGGTAGCTGACCAAATGGAAAGGGAAGGAGGTGTAATGAGAATGGCAGAGAAAGAATGGGGCAGACAGAAAACTGGGACCTGGCAAGAAGTCCTGCCTGGCACGTTCTCCAGTGTGGGGCCTCACATCGACTGTCCTACTGTCCAGCTCTCCTGCCTGCCTCCTGGGAAGGGGACTGGGGTCCCACAGAGGGACTGACCAGATCCAGGAACCTGAGTCAAAGTTGAGAGGACCCATAAGGTCAGGGACATCCCAGAGGGCTGGTTGTCACCCAGCAGGTGGCACTTCTACCCAGAAAGGCTGGTGCTGGTGAGTTCAGCTGCAGAGCAAGGGTCGCCTCCATGGTTCTTCCTTGGGCACTGTAATCGCTGTTGACATGGGCTCTGCCAATTTGGACACACGTTTCCACCCTCCCCATCTCTCCTCATTTCCTGTCTCTCTGTCTCCTTCATTTCCTCTTTGCCCACCTCATTCCACCCCCTCCTCATCCCTTTACCTTTCTACTCCCTCCCCTTTCTTCTTTCTTCTACTTAACTCTCACCTTCACTCAGGAAATCTACTCCCAACCCCTGCATCTCCCTCCCCAGCCCTTTCTGTAGCCAGTGCCCTTGCCTTATTGTGCCCCCCTTTCCACTCCCCTACAGTCCATAGCCATTCCTCTGGCACAGGACATTCCATTCCCCGAGGAACAGGACATAGATTTCAGCACAGGGGGTGTGGGACAAATGCGCTGAGGAGACGAAGAGAGGGTGGCAGAGAAGCTTGGGGGCATACACTCAGAGACCTCTGTGAGCCACAAGACCACCCTCTCATGAGACAGGGGTGAGGAGCCCCACCCAGCATGGAGGGCGGACAGGAGAGAGGTAGCCTTTCACTCTTTGCTTGGGTTCCGTCTTCTTCTCTCTCACCCCATCTTGCTGTCTCTGTCTTCGCATTCTCCTGACTTTCTCTCCCTGCTAGGGTCTGCGCGTGTGTACGTGTTAGTGAAGGGGCATAGGAATAACTCCAGCATTAACCACCGCGTCTGCGAGGGGGATGTTATCTTAATTGAGTCTCTGCTTGCTCACCGCCACGCGGCTGCCGGAAATAATGGATGTCCCTCAAATTGCACCAGAAGGGGCAGACACTGCCCTTCTGCGAAATCGCCCCTGGCTTCCACGTGCCTCCTGCGAGGAGCCCGCCGCCCCCTTAATAATGCATGGCCCAGCCTGGCGTAGCCAGACCCCCGGAGATACCCAGTTAGGAGTCTGGTTGCTCCATGGGCCACAGTGAAGCTGGGCTGGGTGGGAATTGGGGCAGCTGCCAGCGCTCTGATTCCTTCAGGGCTGGGAGGGGGGGAGCCCCAGCGAGGAGTGTCAGCGCCGGCACTACATCTGCAATAGGCTCTGTCCTGTGCGCACCGACAGATGGCTGCTTGTGTGTGGTTTAATCCTGGGGTGAGATTCCTGCGGTCGTCTGCTCACTGGGTCTCTCAGGCCTGCGAGGTTCTCTGTGCAGAATGAGGCCCTGTTAGGAGAGTCTGACGCTTTGTAGCCAGTTTGTGCTCTTGGAGAAGCCTCCCTCTGTTTGCAGAGCAGCGCTCAGGAGGCAGGAGGAGGGCCGGGATTGGAGGCTTTGGGCCTCCAGACAGCCTTCTTCATCCGCAGGCCCCAGTTTCCACTTGCTGCTACTCCATGCCCGCCCAGGCTGCTTCAGCCTCAGCAGCGTCTTCAAAGGTGACCTCTGCACCCCCATGACCAAAGCATCTTCCATTGATGTGGTGGGCAGCACAGGTGATTCTGAGGGTGCGTTGGGAGGGACCCTCATACTGCTCCATCGTATTTAGCCGGGTGATGCGCCCGATGCCTGGGACTTGCTTGAAGAACGCTGAGCACAGGCAAGGTCTGAGGAGGTCTCAGCATCCCTTCGGTTCTAACAAGTTGCTGTTACAAGTTGTTGTATCGGATGCCTGCAGGGCAGATGATGGGTGGCAAGCTGTGGTCGTTTAGTGGTTGTTAACGTTCATTGCCTGGGTACTGTCACCCAAGTCAGTTCAACCTCAGGAGTACCCGTGCCCAAAGGCTGCCGGGAAATCATCTCAGGGCATCTTTCAAAGAGGGCTCTGAGGTTGCTAGGCTGTCTGAGCACCTGGGAAGGAGTTGGAAGTGACTACCTTTTCTTCCTGATGGCTAAGCTTTGCCTCCTGGTGAGACAGTCTTCCGTGGGCATCCCCTCACAGTCACGGAGATGGAAATGGTGGTGATGGAGTCCATCAGCACTCGGTAATCCTCCGCAGGCTGCCCCTGCTGTGGGGAGGCACCGCTGACTCAGGTCCACTCCTAGGGACCCTGGTGCTTTACAGAACGAAACGCTGCCCTGTGCTGCACCAGTCTCCCAATCACAGTGACTTTAGCAGCCCCCGTCCGTCCATCCACTTTGACCGGAGTTGTCCTCTGCGTGGCTGCACCTTGCAGGTCACAGGGCCTGCCCACAAACATCATTACACGAGACATTCATGAAGCAGGCGAGGCAAACCAACTCCAGAGATATTCATTCCTCGGGACGGCCTTCAGACCTTCAGATTCCAGGCGAGGCAAACCAACTCCAGAGATATTCATTCCTCGGGACGGCCTTCACACCTTCAGATTGCACATCTCATTCTGTACCAAAGAGAGGGTCTAGCTCCCCCTCACTGGGGCTTCTGGGAATTCCCCAAAGGTCTTTGCACAGAGGAGGAATTCATGTTGCTTTGATTGGGGAAGCAGGCCTGCAGCCTTCATGCTATGCTGAAAGGAGAGAAAGATGTTAAGAACCTCTGAGACAGATCATGTGGGTCCCCCACACCCAGTTCAGGAAGCAAGTACTTTTCTTATGCTCATTCTGTCATCCATCCATCCATCTATTCATCCATCCATATACCTACCCACTCACCCATCCATTTATTCATCTATCTATCCACCCATCTATCCATTCATCCATCTATCCATTCATCATCCATCCATCCATCCATCCATCCACTCATCCATCCATCTATTCATCCATCTATCCATCTGTCCATCTATTCACTCATCCATCCAACTATCCACCCATCCATCCGTCTATTCACTCATTCATCCATTTATTCATCCATCCATCTATCCACCCATCTATTCACTCATTCATCCATTTATTCATCCATCCACCCATCCATCTATACATCCATCCATCTATCCACTCATCCATCCATCCACCCATCTGTCCATTCATCCATCCATTCAGCAGATGTTTATTGGGTACATATTTGGGGCAGTGGGGATAGAGAGGGAAGCAGGCTAGACAAGATCCCCCTCCCTTCGTGAGCATCCAGTCCAGTTGGAGACAAGATAAGAGAAGAGAGTTTAAAATAACAACTGAAGACGGAAAGGCTTGATTGTGAAAAAGCACTGTAAGGGAAATGAACAGAATGATATGGTGCAGTGCAGGACTGGGGCAGCCCTCTGAAGAGGTGACATGAAAGAGACTATCCCCTCCACCAGATAGTGAGCTCCTTGAGGACAGGTACTTGGTCTCCCCATCAGACTGGGTGACCTAGGAGGAAGAGTGTCCTAACATCCTTCATTTAGATCTTGTGTGAGGTGCATGGGCAAGGATTGGGGCCCTCAAGGTAGAGTTGTGGGTTAGGTGTTGCCTGCCAACTGCCTGTTGGGTGGTTCAATCGCACCAGCAGCTCTGCAGGAGGGATACGAGGCTGTCTGCTCCTGAAAAGACAGTCACTCTCAGAAACCCTGGATAGGGCGGCTACGAGTCAGAATTGAGATAATGGCATGGATGAGGGCTCCTCTTGAAACCTTGAAGCGTTTGAGAACATCCTTTAATGTGAAGAAGGTCATTCACCTAATTCTTTTAGCAAAAGGCAGCTTCTCCAGTCTCAAAGCCCTTAGTTTGTCCCCTTTTTGACCAAAAAAGAGAGTGATATTCTAGTCAGTTCTTCAAGTTTCTTTCCCTGGGTCACATTCTAAGAATAAAGATTTATGGGTGCTAGTCAACCAGATGGCCCTGCCCTCTGCCCCCTTGCCCTCTCTGCCCCCAGCCCAGTGCCCCATCCTCTCAACCCGCACTAACTACCAGGCTCTAGCAGATTGGGTTCTACCCTTTCACGACCTGAGTGTGTAACCAAAACTGGCTGTTGTAATGGCAAGCTAAATGATACCCTAATACTGAGATCAATCTTCCCGTGAAAGACTCATTATTCAGGCTCCAATTGCAGGGAATGGAATTAAGACAAGAGTACTAAAAGGAGGTTCTGCAGCACCAGGTAGCTCGGGAAGTGCAGGGAGGAGGGTGGAGCAGGAGGAATGGGCCTACAAGGAGAGCCCAGCTGGGCATCCCAGGAGCTGGTGTCCTGGAAAGCCATCTCTCTTCTTCATGAGAATCAGGGAGATTCAGACTGGCCACGCAGCCAAGCCAGCAACAAGGTGGAGGGTTCCAACAGGGATTCCGTGCTCCAGTCAATGCCCAGAACCAATTCTCTGTGAAGCAGGCCAGAACTGGTCTCTGAGATGACAGGCAGTCACAAAGGCCTGGGCTGGGGCCCAGAGCCTTTAGTCCCAGAGAATGGCCTCTGCTGACCGGCTAAAAATCAGTCTGCAGAGAAAAATAGAAACAATCTTCATATGTAGGGGCTAGCAGAAGAAGACCGAATACCTCAGCTCCCTGCAACTGGCTCATAGCGACCCCCTGTGGGTTTCTGAGACTGTATGTAAGACTTACAGGAGTGGAAAGCCCAGTCTTTCTCCCTCTGAGATGTTGGCAGTTTTGAACTTGGGATCACGTGGTTCACGAGCCATATGTAACCACTGCACTACCAGCATTCTGTTAGAGAGAGACTACTGCTCTCAAATATTCCCCCGCTTTCAGCCAAGTTGTCTGTGGCAGTTACATAATCTCCTGTTGACGTGAGTGAATGGGGTGGAGGCTAGCTTTTTAATCAGGTCATCGCCAAAGAGGCCTCTACGTGGATGTGGCCTTCTCCTTAGCATTCTGGGAAATCCTGTCTTCCTCCCTGGAGGCAGGACACATGTTGTCTCTGCTTCATCCTCCTGCAGACAAGTCACATGGAGCTCTGCTGATGGAGCCAGAGCCCTGGAGTTGAAGAAGCCTCGTGGAGACCACCCCAGTGGAGACCACGCCAGTGCTGTGATTCCTCTACCACCACTGGATCCATGAGACAACCCCCCCCACCTGTGATCTTACTGCATTCAGTATCTTTACATGTGTTGTGTGAGCCTGAAGCGGGATTTACAGATTGGTATCAGACATATGGACTTATACTAGATGTAAGGGCTTGATCTGGACTGGACTGGGCTGTTTTATTAATATGCAATTACTCTTTGATATAAAGCTCTCTCTTACACACATATGAGTATCTATGAATTTGTTTCTCTAGACAACCCAGACTAACGCGTGATTCCTGACAAGGCTATCAGGGCGCCTATTAGTAGTGGAGAAGCCCTGAGGATGCCACCCATGGTTAAAGTGCTCAACTACTTTCAAAAGTTTGATGATTTGTGCTCACCACCTGCTCTGTGGGCAAAAGAGGAAGCAGACAATCAGCTTCCATAAAGACTGAAAGCCTAGGAAACTCGATGGGGCAGTTCTCATCTACTGTATATGGTCTGATGTGAGTCAGAATTGACTCACTCAGGATGGCAGTGGATTAGGGCTTTGAGGCACAAAGCATTTGCTCTTGGCCTCATGGTTCCTTACTCTCAAGGCATAGAGTTAAGAGAGTTAAGGTCAAGAGAGGCCTCAGAGAAAGAAAAGGATGCTGTTTGGATTATACTTTCCCCAACAGAGTTCATCCATTCATCCATCATCCATCCATTGGTCCTTGGGCAGGTTTCCATCTCAGAGGACACCATAGTGAAGATGGTGAGAGCTGGGAGTCCTGGGTTCTGATTCTGGCACTGTGACAAACTGGTTGTGGGACAACCTAAGACAATCCCCTCTCTTCTCAGGACCTTGGTCCCTTCCTCTGAACCTTGAGAAGGTTGGACTGGAGCAGGGAGAGGGAGAGTTCCACCCTAGTGCTGGAATCATCATGACTTTGAACCAGGATGGAGTCAGGACCTGTGCTTGAGCAGGCATGGATGAGCTACTGTATATGTAGGGGAGGGGCAGTCTAGGAATGGGGTGTAGCAGTTTGAAGCTGGAACAGGGAAAAAGAGTTGAACCTTGGGAGTGTGAAATAGAACGAGAGAAAGATGGCGGACAGAGGGGGAGGGAGGGAGGAGATGCTAGTGAAAGAACTTGGTTATCTGAAAGGAAAATTGAGGAAAGAATTCCATTCCATTCCGCGTGTTCTCATTCTGATATCTGGAACACTTCTAAACCCTACTGCCTGTTATCAAACAATGATCATTTGATAAGGGGGAAAGGAGCAAAATAATCCGAGACCAGCCTTTCTGGGCCTCTATTGCAAGGCGGGGTCCTTATCTGGAACCCATGGGAAATACTCACTTGCATTGGTTGTCATTGTGAGTTCATTCCAACTTGAGGTGTTACAGAGTGGACCTCAGTCAGCAACCTAAGTTTTCCTTGGCGGTTATCTTGCAGGAAGCAGATTGCCAGACCTTATTTCTGCAAGGCTGCTGGGGGGGTGGAGGGTGGTTCACACTGGTGGGTCAGCAGCAGCAGATTGCCAACTGTTTGTGCCACCAGGCTTCCATGGAGAAGTCTCAGAGCTGAAACCCACTCTGCAAACTTACCCAACTCATTGAATCTTTATAGCCACTCTAGGAGGAGGGTCTAACTCTGAAGATCATTATGCCTTTCGTAGATGAAGAATCCAAGGCACGGAGAAGGTGGTGTGATTTTCTCAACATGCTGCTAAGTGGCTGGGGCTGGGACTCAAACCAGAGACTGATTTCATAGTCTGTGCAGTGCACGCTGCCACCCTGTACCATTCAAAATTGGAGGCTGAGTTTGGAGATGTGGAAGCAGCCCTTCCTCTTGCCTCTGGCGGGATGGAAAGAGTTCTTCTCACACTAGGCTACTTTGCCCCAAAGAGGATTGATTCTTTCCTGTCATCTGCTTTGTATGTTAATAAGGAGAATCCTGGAAGCTTATGAATAACTGCACCTCTTAAGAGCAGGAGGAAAGAACTGAGTTTGACTAAGACAAGCTGTGATTCCCACAGTCAGGACCAGCCCAGGGCAAGATTGGAAATCTTGTCGGGATTTTTCTCTGATGTTCTCCCAAGTTCCCTGGAGGTAGAAGGGGTGGGGGGTAGAGGAAGGAAACCAGTTGCCATCAAGCAAATTCTAGCTCATGCATAGCCAAGCATACAGGTGGGAGTGGGGGTAGAACTTTCCTCTGTAGCTGTTTGCTTGTTTTTTCCAGAAGCAGATCACCAGGAAACTGTGATGCCTCTGGACACTGTCAACGATTGGGTAGCGGTCACACACTTCACAGTTTGCACCCCTCATTCGAGGACACCTGGAAGAGTGAGTCGAGTCCCTGTAAATCTGATCTCAAACCCTGGATTTGACACTTATTGGCTCTGTGACAATGGGCTGAGGATATATTCATCCCACCTTCTGTCTTTGTAAAAGGAAGAGATCGCATTTTATGCAAACCAGTCCAACCCACCAACTCATTGCTACTCTGTCCTTTCTGACACACAGCAATATCACGTGCCCAGCAGGAGAAGGACTCTGTAGGAGGTTCTTCCCTGACATTTTCTATGGAAGCAGAGTGTCAGGCACTTATTTCACCACACTGGTTGGTTCAGACCTCTACCCTATGAGCTAGTACCCAACCCAGGGCCGTCGAGCCAATTCTGACTCTCTTTCCTAATGATCCCATAGGACAGAGCAGAATTGCTTCAAATGTCTGAGACTGCAAATCTTTATGTAAGAAGAAAGCCTCATCCTTTGTGTTGCAGATGGTTCAGTGGGTTTACCATTGCCCAACTCTCAGCTAGCAGCCCAAGGCCAACAGGACCCCTCCAAACAAAAACTCCAATGCTGATTCATAGTGACATCCTCTCCCCCTGCCCCCGACACACACACACACACACACACACAATTACAAGAGTAGAAAGCTCAGTCCTTCTCTTGTGTAGCTGTTGATGGATGGGCTCAAATTTCAGACCATGCGGATCGCAGTCCAGCATGTAACCACTATGCTACCTGGTCTCCTAAACAATTTCCCTAATCCAGGACAAATCATTTGTGTCCCAGAGACCCCAGATTATACCCACACCTTTAGTTTGTGTCCCAGCCTCTCTTCGCCATTATCTCTGACCTTCATTGGCATCGGCTGCCACGCGCTTATCAGACACTGGTCCAGACGGGGAGTTTGACAGAGAGGGAGCTGCCAGTAGGGAGACAAAGAGGTAACTAGCTGTGTTATCATCAATTCAGGGTCAATTTGGCTGCTATTACCCGCACAGGACAGCAGTGGCTAAATGTAATAAGACAGAAACGTTTTGTTCCATAGTGTCGATGTTGTTAGGTACTGTGGAGTTGGTACAACCAAACTAAATACTGTCCACTGTGGTGATATAGGGGGTTCCTCCTTGGACTGTTAGCTGCAAGGTCAACAGATCAAAACCACCGACTGTTCCATGGGAGAAAGAGGAGGTTTCCTATAAAGAGTTACAGTCTCAGAAATGCACTTGAGGCAGTTGCATGCTGTCCTGCAGGGTCCCTGTAAGTCAGGATCAATTCCATGGCAAAGAGGGTCATTCCCACCATCACTGAGCTCACGTTTATATGCGCTCAATCCATTTCTGTGAGAGTCTGGCTCTTTATATTCCCATCGATTCTCTATTGTACTGAGGCTGATTTCTCCTCCTGGGACTGGTCTTTCATGACATCATGCGCAACATACATGGCTCAAGGACTTAGCATCCCAGCTTCTAAGGAACATTCTGGTTATACTTCTCCATGACCCGTGGCATATTTAAAATTCTTTACTAGCACCGTCATCCAAAATCACCAGCTCCTCTTTGACCTTCCTCTTGATTGTGCAGTGCTTTCCGGCATTTGAGGATGAAAGCACCTTGGGCCAGGCCCACCCTAGTTCTCAGCCACAGCTTTGTTCAGGGCCAAACTCAAAACCAAACTCACCGCCATAGAGACATGACACACAACCGCTCTACAGGACAGACCTGCCACCGTGCGTTTCCAAGACTCTACATCTTCAGCAGAATCAAAGCCTCATCTTTCTCCAGCAGGGGGGTTACTAGTTTCAAACTGCTGACTTTGAGGTTTGTAGGCCAAGGAGGAGGGGGTGTCCTATGACACCAGAGCCCCTCCTTGGTTCACTTGGGTACACGACGTCATAGATGGAGCTGCCACATAGTGTGAGAGATCAGGGTCCCATCTATCTACCTCTTCCCCAAACTCAGCATAGGGTTTCCATCTCATGATGCAAGCTGGCCATCAGAGCTCCAGTCTTGGCATCCACAGCCCAGCTAGCAAGTAAGAAGAAAGACAATTAAAACGTTGGGTCTCCCCTCCCTCCCTTTCTAATAAAGTTTTCCCACAGTCCCTTAGAACAATTCCATTTAGATAATCCTTGTCATATGATTATAGCTAGCTGCAAGGGAGGCTGGGAAATGTAGTTTTCTCTGTCATCTGGACAGCCATATGCTCAGGTTCAAACAGGGCTTTACTGCTGTAAAGGGGATGATGGACATGATGCCAACACTTAGCAGTCTCCACCCCATTTCTCTTGATTTGAAATGTGCCGAGATCCAGGGAAATGGAAATTCCCATCCCCATTCAGAGACAAGAGGAAAAAGTTCTCCGCTTGTTTGGACTGGGGAAAGTGGGAGAGTTGTGGCTGGCATGAGACTGGAGAAAGGGCAGCTGCCCTGCCCACCCAGGCCCTTTCAGTTTGCTATCTCCAGGTCAGGAGCCGCCCCACCCCCAGAGGGTGCAGGACCTGAGGGAGTCACATACATGTAGGAGAACTAGAGGGGTCAGCTGGGCGCTGAGGCACGTGAAACCAGGCAGCTCCCGACACCACGCACAGGACCTGGAAGGAAATAGAAAGTGCCAGGTGTCTGGACCAGGGACAGAAAAGTCTGGATCCCTTGTTAGGAGTTGACTCACAGCCCAAGGAGGGGTTTCTGTTAATGGCAAAGCAGGGCCCCTCTTGGCCTAACAGCAGAGGGGAGATCCCAGAAACCCCCTAACCCCAACCACAAGTTCCTCCTGCACAATGGTATTTTTCTAAACTGGAGAGGAAAACTTGGGAGACAAAGCAAAGCTATTCTGCTGAATAAATGTTCTGCATTAAGGCAGCCAGAATAGTGATGAATTAAACATCAGGTCTGAATGAAGGGAAAATGCCGTGATTTATAATTGCTTCAGGCACCAGGCAGCCTGGGAGAGAGGCTGAGGCGCCATCGGGGATCTGACTTCCTCACAGAGCTACAGAAGCACCCAAAGGCGATGTGGGCCCCCTGCCTGGTGGGGAGACCTGGATGGAGTCCTATCCCCAGAAACGGAAGCTGGAACAGAGTGAGGAGACCAAAGGAAGAAGACCAAGGACCCAGCTACAAGTCTGAGCTCTGTGAGACCTTGGCTAAATCTCGGGTGTGTCTGGCCGCCTTTCTGCATTTCTCTGGTGGGGATGACGATACCTGTTTCATCTCCCTTGGTTCTGGGAAGGATGAAGGCAGATGATGGGTGGTAAAGGGCTTTGCAAATGTGATGTGGCTGCAGGGTCCCGGCATCCTTACCAAGACCCGGCTGTTTCCACAAGGGTCTATGTGACAAGCTGTGCTTGGAAGTGCTACTCTGGAGTCACCTGTCAGTGCAGGCAGACAAGCCAGGCTCTTTGAGCAGATAGGGCGGTGGGTGTGGTATGGGGTGAGGATACTATGGGGTTGGGGAGGTGGGCTACTGGTCGTGAATCTCTGCTCCTCTGCAGGTGAGTGAGTGCTCGTCCTAGGCAAGCTAGAGAATGTCTTGGCACCTCTGCTTCTTCATCTTTAAACCCAGTGGAGTTCCAATATCGTATTATATAAGTTAATGCAAATTAGACATCCGAGAGGCTGTCTGGCACACAGAAAGCTCCTGATGATTGCTTGTGGAGTGCATCTATGAAGAGTTCAGAAGAGAAAGCCTGGTGCTGGCCGCAGAGACTCCAGAGTCATGCCCAACCTGGACAACTCGCATGTGACCATGCATGTGAAGGCCCCAGGCATCTTGTTGACCTGCTCATGTTTTTCTGGTGTGTGTGTGTGTGTGTGTGTGTGTGTGTGTGTGTGTGAACTCAGTACTGTGCTCTCGGTAATGGAAGGCATGTGAACATTTCCAGGGGGACATGGCTTTTGGTACGAGACTATGGGCCACAGAGAGGGCCATTCAAAAGAAGGGATAGATGACAGACAGACCCAGCAGCTGCAACACTGGGCTCCGATGTGGCAGTGATTGTGAGGAGGGTGTCTGGCCGAGCAGTGCTTTGTTCTGTTGCATTAAGAGTCCCTGTGAGTCCGAGCAGCCTGTAGGGCCAGGGCATGTCACATGGACCCTGGTGGTAGGATTGGTGACTGGGGCTTGTTTTTTAAGAGTCACACAGGTACACAAGTACTCGGAGAAGAGCTTGCCAAGAAACCTGAAAGATTGGTCATGCTGGTGGGTGATATATTTCCCCTAGGTCACCAAAGGTTATAGTACAGATTCTGACTCAGAAGGCCAGGCTGGAGCGGAGGCCCTGCATTTCCAACCAGCTCTCAGGAGGTGCAGATACCACAGGCTCGGGGCCCACACTGTATCTAGAATATCAGAGGTCTAAGGCAGGCTTCTGTTGGAGTCCTGAGTCACGCCTGCCCTCAGCGGCCCAGATGTCTGACTATTTTGGGCGTCTGTTGGGTCAGCAGACCTGGCTGCACCTCACCCCACCATGACCCAACCCCCGATGGAGTTGCTGCTCAAATTCTCCTTCCTCAGGCAAAGGATTCATCTACATAGAAGAGGAATGAGCCTAGATTGTCCATTGACAGGGCTTTATCAGCTCACAGAAAACCGCCTGAAAGATGCCGGCAAGTTCTCCTACTGGGATATTCCTGATCGATTACAAGTGACCCTGACATCCATCTCCAAACATTTCCAGCTGATGTGGGTGCACAGGCTCCTGGGAGAAGACTGAGAGGGGGAGGCAGGGGAAGGGGGAGCTGCAGCAGCTTTCCACGGACCGCTCCAGATCCTTGGGCTGACCTGGCCCAAGGCTTGGCTCTACCCCTTGTGAACTGCCTGGCATGGGCACAATATCTTTCTGAGCCCAGATTCCTTAGGGATAAACAGGACCACAAGAACCCTGAACCCCGGTGGTGTAGTGGTTATACGTAGGACTGTGCACTTCAAGGTCAGCCGTTCCAAACCCTCAGCCTGTGCTGAGGGAGAAAGATGGGGATTTCTAATCCCGTGAAGAGAGGTCAGTTGGAGATAGGGGCAGGGTTGCCGAATCAGCATCGACTCGACAGCCGTGAGATGCTATTAGTTAAGGATCCTTGGTGGTGCACTGGTTAAAGTACTCACCTCCTAACTGAGAGTCCACAGTCCAAAACCCACAAGCTGCTTTGAAGGAGAGGCATGAGGCTGTCTGATTTGATGAAGCTTTATCTCCCTTAGAAGCTCCACGCAGCAGTTCTCCTCTGTCCTTCAGTCATGCAGAATCTTAGAACCCTGCAGCACAGGGTAGCAGTGACCCTGTGAGTGTCCCAGGTGGTAGCTTTTTAAGGGAATAGGACATTCCATCTGTCTCCTGAGGCGTAGTCAGTGGATTTGAACTGCTAACCTGGTTAATAGGGTTGTTTTATGAGAGAATTGGCTCAAGACTGCTGGGTGTGTTTGCTTAAAAAAATAAAATCAATTTGTCCTGGTTGCTGCTGCTGCTGCAGTGGTGACGTTCTGTGGTGTTCTGCTCCTGCTAGGCTCACACGTGGCAGGTAAAGTTGCCCCATAGCTTTTTCAAGCCTGTGATCATTCTGTCACACAGCTGAGTGAGAGAGTGGACTGGGTGGGTCCAAGCTGCTGACCTTTTGGCCTGCAGCCAAGCGCTGGACTATGGTTCCATCGGGACTCTGAGATCAGTATGCACAGGGGATGGGGGGTGGAGTGGAGGGAGTGGGGGTGGGTGGGGGTGGAGAGACAGTGGCCCAAGATAGACTGTTAAGAGGAGAAAAGGAATTTTGGGAAAATAGGACTCTATTTTCTGAAAACACAGGATAATATATATATTTGACAGCACATGGAACAATCTAGAAGAATCATGAGTAGTAATGGCCTAAACAAAGAGCAGCAGGGTTATAAGGGACTTGGATTTTCAACACTGAAAACTTCTCGATCTATACATATCCTAAAATAATGATCACATGCTACGTCTGTCAGCGCCCTGGTGGCAGAGCGCTCATATGCTGGGTTGCTAACCAGCAGTTGTTTCACACCACTCCAAGGGAGAAAGACGAGACTTCCTACTCCTGTCAAAAGTTACAGTCTTGGGAAACCCACAGGGGCAGTTCTCCCCTGTCCTATGGGGTCACTATAAGTCAGCATGAACTGGGTGCCAGTGAGTTGATGTCTGTTTAAAGAAAACCTTCTGGTTGAAGCCTCTGCTTTACCTTGGTTGTGGCCAGCCTCATAGATTCTTAAGAGAAGAGAGAGCACTTCACCTACATAATCCATAGAGTGTGCCGTCAGATGGTCTGAATTTCGGTCTTGGCTTTATCCCTAGCTGTGTGACCCTGGACAAGCCAAGACATATATCTCACTGAGCCCTGGGTTGGACACCAGGAACATGGGGCTCATTATCAACACCCCTGAATGCAGAGCCTGGGACTGAGACAGGGGCCTGAGTGCCCTGCCAGGGTTCTTAGAGAGGAAGGCATGTCACAGGGTGCGGTCCCCAGCCTAGGGTGTTGTTCAGTGCAGTTGAGTCAGTTCCAAGTCAGAGGGTCCCAGGCACAACAGGAGAAAATGCCACCCAGTACCAAGTTGTCCTCACGATCATTTACCTTTGAGCCCAGGGTTGCAGCTGAGGTGTCTGACCAGCTCCTCGATGGTCTTCCTCTTTGAAGCTGATCCCTCATCTTGACTGAGGGTGATGCCCTGCTCCAGGGATTGGTCTACTGGAAGCAACTTTCACTACCCTGCCTGCCTGTCAGACACCTCTTGCCTGTTCGCACTCCTCCTATTTCCTGTGATGCTTTCCCCACCCCCTTATCTGGCTACTTCCAACTCACTTGTGGCAGTTACCTAATCTCCTGTCGCCTGGAGAAGGGGTGGAGTCTAGCCTGTCAATCAGGTCGCAACTTGAGGACCTCATTTGGAGATGCCATGGAGATGAATGGCTTGCCGGAGGCAGGACACAGACATACCCTGTGAGACATTCCTTTTGACAAGCCACATTGGAGCTAAACTGATGCCAGCCAGAGCCTTGGACCAGGAGGAGTCACGTGGAGACCAGGCCAGCACTGAAATGCTTTCACAGTCACTGAATCCACAAGCCTTTTTACCCCTGGCCTGGGACCTCCCTGCACTCAGCATCAATGCATGTGCTGCATGAGTCTGAAGAGGAATTTACAGACTGGTATTGGACATATGGACTAATATTGGACTTATGGACTTGATCTGGACTGCACTGAGATATTGTCTTAATATATAATTACTCTTTATATGAAGCTTTTTTTTTATACATATGAGTGTCTATGAATTTGTTTTTCTAGTCAACCCAGACTACCCCACCTTTCAAACCTGGGCCCTGTGACCACTTCCTTCAGGAACCTCCCTAAGCCCCTGCCACAATTAGGGGCAAAGAGGTTCCTCTTAGGTTGTTCCCTTAGCAACTGCATTTCTCTATCCTCTTGGCATATCTGTTCCCTGTCTGTCTCCTCTGTAAGAACAGGAAATAGACAGAGGTGGTTCTCAGTCATCTTTAAAATCCCAGCACCTGAAATAGGGCACATACACAGTCTTTCCACCTGTTGCCTAACCTTTGCATGCTCTGTGATGCCCAGTGACCCTAGGTGAAATCCCTGTGGATTTCTGGGAGCACATATTTTGACAGAAGCAGAAAACCACATCTTTCTCCCACTCAGCAGCTGGTGGGGTCAAACTGATGAGCTTAATGTCATGGAGAGCTCAACACGATGGTCACAAGTCATGTCCCTAGTGCAATGGTTCTCAACTTGTGGGTCTCGACCCCTGTGGGGAGCGGTCTAGTGACCCTTTCACAGGGGTTGCCAGATTCACCACAGTAGCAAAATGACAGTGATGAAGTAGCAATGAAAATAATGTCGTGGTTGGGGCGGATGGGTGGCCCCCACCACATGAGGAAGTATATGAAAGGGTCACAATATGGGGAAGGTTGAAAACCACTGATATCGTGCGTCCGTGGCTTTCCCACCTGAATCTTCGATTTATTTGCTTTTCTTTCTTTTCCGATTCTTGTTATTTATGTATTCACTCCGTTCATTCATGTCTTGCCTTCTCCTTCACTCAAGCAGCGATGTGTCTATTCTCTAATTAGGATCCATCTCCACCTCCCTTCTCCTGCCCCTGTTTCTCTCGCAGTGACACCCTTTCCTTGACTTGTGTAATGGTGAGCTCACACAGTGCTTGTCCACTTGCGGCAGACTTACTTTGTGCAGCCATAAGGGCACGAAGCTGGTGCTTTCCGGCTTCTCTGGCGAGTCTCTCAGTTCATAGTGGCCCTGGAGTGGATGCCGCTGCATGACAATCCTGTGTGTGTCAAAGTAGACCTGTGCTTTATACAGTTCCCATGGCTGGAGTTTTGGGAAGTAGATTCCAGCTCAGGTGTCTCAGCAGACCCAAACATAATCTCGGCTAGAAGTCAAGCTTCCACAAGCATGTGCATATCACCCAGGGACTTGAATGGGACTGTGGGGACCAAACAAACCAGAGTGGAACTTCTCAGGGGGAGTTGGAGGTGGTCAATCTTCATGGCAGTGGACTGTGTCTCAGACCTTTGGCCTCAAAGCCTTGGTGAGTTCAAAACACTGAGTTTTTTGGATAAGGGAGGTGGGCCCCGGCTGTGGCCAGTGGGTGGAGTCACAGCTGAGCCAGGGGGTGGGGTGGGGTGGGGGACATGGTGGGGGAGGTCCTGAGCCTGAAGGGTGGGTATCCGAAGGGCTGGGTGGCAGTGTGTCTCAGGGTGTCATCAGAGCTCCTGGACAGGTGTGTAAAGAGGAAAGGACTGGTCTCCAGGCTGGGGTCTCATGCCCTCTAGTGGCTAGGTGGCTGCAGTCATTCTGCTGGAGAAAGGGACAGGAGTCGGGAGATGAAAGAGTGTACCCAGGGCAATGGGGACACGTGAATGAGCTGCTCCCCCAGCCCAGCTGACATCAGTTCATTTCCAAGAAGCCACACGGCCTACACTAGACTCAACGGCAGGAGAAAAGCTGGACAGAGTTCAGACCCTGCTCCCTCAAGCCGGGGAAGAGGCAGCCCCCAGAGCTGTGTCCGCCCTCTTTAGCAGAAAGCCCAAGACTGCAACTTTGCAGGTTCATGCCTTGATCCAGCCTGGGAGAGGAACTCTGGTATATGCCTTTGCTTTGCTGTAGATCTGGGAACAGTGAGCACCTGCAGGGAGATTTTACTAGAAAGTCCCCTTATTCCCTCCTTGTCCCCATCCACTTCCACTTACCACACTGAGTGAGGACTCTAACCCTCGGGGAAGGGGTTCGTGTTTTGTGATGCTGGTGAGGAACCTCACTGAGGCCCAGACACCCTCTAGGCGACAGACATCCAGGGACCTCCCTCCTTATAGCTGTGCCTCGATTCTAGCTCTCTCAAGGTGCCCAAGTTTAGCTGAGGAAAGGGCTAGTTAGGACTACCTACTAGGAGAAGAGGGATTTGGGAAAAGTGAGTTCACAAAGTCCTCTAGCTCAGATGACGCAGACCTCAATGGAGACCCACCTTTCAGTAATCCTGCCTGGGGACTTTGACCTTTAACTTCTCATCAAAATGATGGAGGAGAAATCCTATGCTTGGCATGTCCAACTCTACCACCATGAGACCCAGGGGAGGGGAAGATGCTTTCTTCTTTCTGGCCCTCCCTCCCCATTCTCTCTTTCCCCCACCCTTCCCTGCTCTGGCCTCCATCCCCCATGTTTCTTCTTCCTCTGGCCCTGAGCTCTCACATTAAGGACCAGATGATAGGTGGTAGCCAAGAGTCCAAAGACCCAGGCTTGCCTGCCCATTCCAGTACTGACTGTATAATTCTAGAAGGTGATGCCTGCTCTTGGGGACTCCGTATCTTCACACATGCAGCAGAAATCTTGGATTAGTTCATCAGCCAGCATCCCTCTGATTCGGTATTCTGGAATATTTTGGTTTCCCTCAGTGCTCCTGGATTCCTTTCCTGAAGCCTGCCTCTCAGGGCATGATTAAGACATACTAATTGTGTTAATCTGACACAGGTATGTCTCAGGAGTGCAGTCCTACAGAAAGGTATAAAGTGCCAAGTTTCCCCAAACTAGCACCTTTCTCAAATATCACACTTGGGTCTGGGGCATCACTAAATCCACAGATGTCAACTGGTTCCCTGCCCTGGGCTCAAAACAGAGCAGGTGGATTCTGGTCTCCTTGCCTTTCTTCTGAGACAGTAGAAGCATTAGAGAGCTCTTGCTCAGGGCCACTGTAGGATGCCACATTTCTCCAGGTAAAACGGTACCATGAGTAAAAGGGGTGGGGCAATAGCTTCTGACCTTTGTTGATCTTCCCAAAGGAGAAGGAGAATCAAGATCAAGAGCAGCTCTGAACTGATTCCTTTGAGGTGGAGGCCAAGCTGACCTCCACCTCCTGACCTTTTACCAAAGCTGATCCCAATTCCTATGGTCCTCCCAACTCCTCTGTTGGGCTAAGGGGTTGTTCCTTGCAATGGCTATGTAGAGTTCAGAGATATGAGCACTCATATTTATGGGGTTCATTAGGGATCAGGAATGGCTCAGACTATAGTTTTCCCATCAGGGCAGCTTCTTCTCAGCCATGTCCACTGGTACAGCCTCTCACCAGCCCTCACTCTTTTAGTTCCGTAGACCATCTATCCCTTGGGCTCGCCTCTCTGTGGCTCGGGCAAGCGTTACAACTTTTTAGCGCTGCCAAAAAATGTGCCTGGGGGCACTCAACTCCTCAGTAAGGCTCCAGATCACAGGCCCTCAACTCTCTTGGTCTGGGGATTGACACAAACATTGTAGCCACCTTGCTCCGTGGCCAAGGAAGCCCATGGTGCTGTCTTCTGCCAGTCTCCTGGTTCTGTAGCTGCTGTTTCTCAGCTGCGGCTCTTCACAATCTTGGGCTGTGTTAGTGTCACAGTTCTCTCTCTCTCTCTCTCTCTCTCTCTCTCTCTCTCTCTCTCTCTCTGTCTTGTTCTCAGCAAATTTCTCCTCTCTTAGAGGTAATGAGGTACCCCTCTTCTCAATTTTCTGAGGATAAACTTAATGGGATGGCAAAATTGACCAATCCCCTCAATAAGGTTCCATGTACTTCACAAACAGGGCCTCCCACACCCCACCCTGCACAGAAGGAGCCCTGGTGTGGTAACTAGGCACTGGGCTGCTAACTGTGAGGTCAGCAAATGCACCGGCCACTCCTCGGGAGAAAGACGGGGCTTTCTGTCCCTGTAAAGGGATACCGTCTCAGAAAGCTACAACGGGAAGCTCTACTCTGTTCTGTCAAAATTGCTCTGAATTGGAATTGACTGCGTGGCATTGAGTTTGGTGTGGGTTCGGATTTTCACCCACACAGAATGGCCGGCACCGTCTTGGCCTGAGTGGCAAGCTGTCCAAACCAGTGGGTTGGTCACAGCACCTGATTTGCATACTCACTAAGTAGTCATTGCACAGAGCCCCATCCCTTTTGTGCCTGACCCAGGTAGACCAGGAGAGACCCACCAGGGTCTCCTGAGAGAGGAACAATGAAGGGAGTCCGTCCTTGCTGCTCTTTAAACCCATGCCCTCTCTTTCCCACCCTGCAGAACCAGAGTTGCTCATTCGCGTCTGCTTGCCTCTCTCAGCCCCATTGAAATCCCACCCGCCCTAGGATTTTCCTTCATCTTTTCACCTATTGGCTTTGATCTCTGAGTGAGTCTGGGTAAACTAGAGAAACAAATTCACAGACACGCATATGGATATAAGGGAAAGGTTTATCTACAAAAGGAATGGAACATTGAGAAAACATCACAACCTAGTCCAGTCCAAGGTCACAAGTCTGATATTAACCCATATGTCTGATACCAGTCTATAAAATCTCCTTCTGATTTACAAAGCACGTGCAATGATACCAGGACAAACACAGGCTAGTGGGAGTAGGCTATTGTGTATCCAGTGGCAGTAGAAGCATCTCAACACTGGCAGGGGTCTCCCAGTGGGCTTCCAAGCACCTCAGCACTACCAGGAGTCTCCACATGGCTTATCTGGCCCTGGAGGTTTGGCTCCATCAGGGCAAGCTCATGTGGCTTCTTCTCTGGCTCCTCCATTCTCCAGGATTCAGGTTCAATCAGCATGCTGTCATCGTGTCTTTTCAGTAGCTCATGGTCTCAGAGACTGGGTCAAGTCTCTCTTCTACAATTGGGAAATGTCACGTGACTTCCCAGAATTCTCAGGAGAAAGCCATTCCCACACAGAGGCCTCATTGGTCCACATTGACATGCTGGACTCCACCCTTAGACTCCAAATCATGAAATAGACACACAAGTACATGACTGCCACAATCTGTCTCCAGTTACCCCACCCCAAAAATAATATCCAAAACTTATTGCTGTGTAGTGAATTCAACTCCTAGGACAGAATAGAAATATGCCAGAGGGTTTTCAAGACTGTAAATCTTTAGAGACACACATCTCATGCTCATACCACCCTTCAGTTCGCAGTTAAGCATGCTCACCATCGTACCACTGGGTCTCCGTCTGGGGCTCTCAATAATGTCATATCATGTGACAACTAAAATTGTGTAACTTGCTTCCTCTTCCTGGAGCCTGTCCCAAGAGGATGTGGGCTAGCCCATCACTGAGGAGGTCATTAAGTTTGTGGTCCCAAAGATCTTGGGTCTCGTTGACTTTTCTTCTCCTCTCTCCCTGAATTGGGTGAGCTTGGGTTAAACACCTTTAATCTCACCCATCCTAAATTACTCACTTTTCCTATATTTCCCAATTTTCTTGAATTAGCTCCCTGCTCCTTGGTCTGAATATGTTCATTCTGGTGCTCCAGTATAAACCAGAATTTTGTCTGAAGATTCTACTGACCAGCCATTGTTCATCTGTTTGTGTACTTATTCCCTCATTTCATTGACAGCTCATCACTGGGTGCCTTCTTTGTGGTAGCCACTTTTCTAGGCTTGGGGACATGGCCAGGAGCAATGCAGAGCTTGGCCTCCAGGCGAATGACAGTCTTGAAGAGGACCATGGAAATTGGACAGTGGTGGTCCAGGGGCCTGCCCAAGGGAAGCTGCAAGAGTGGGCTTAGCCATCTCTTGAGTCCCGTGATGGTGCAAAGGGGAAATGAGATTGGCAGCCAACCAAAGGAGCTAGAAGTTCAGGTTTCTGAAGGGGGGCTATGGGAAGGAAGTCCTGCCTATCCCCTTACAAAGATCAAATCACTGATGACCCCCTGGAATAGGGATACATTTCCACTCTGACACACAAGGGGCCTCCATGAATTGGAATCAGCTCCACAGGAATTGATCTGTGTGATTGTTACTATTGATCAGACCGTGCATGCTTGGAGGGGGCTTCAACAATTTCATGGCAGATGGAATGAAAATGAAAAATGTCCACAAACTCTTTGAAGCCATCTAGATATACATACACATGTATTTGAAGTCATGTGTATGTTTTGTGCACACATGTATGTGTGTAATATATATATACAATATGTATGACATATATACAACATGGAATGTGTATATGTAATATATTTACAGAGTATACATACTTATATGTGTGTGTATATATATAATCAAACCTAACTATGTCATTGAGTAAACTCTGGTTCATGGCAACACTATGCAGCATTTCTGAAGCTATAAAACTTTTCAGAGAAGATAGCCCCATCTTTCTCTGGTAACTTGTGGGCTTGAATTGTTGACTTGAAGGCTATGGCAACAGGGAAAAGAAAGCTTGGGAAGTGTTCATCTGTTTTTAAAATGTCTTAGACTAGAAGGAGACCCACATCATTTTTGTTCCCATTGTCCAGAGCTTGTCCAATTTAACAGCTAGGGTGGCTGGGAAATGGCATCTTGCAGGGCTCAGAAAGAGAACTTGGGGTGGGCGGTGAAACATAACCTTTTCTCTGCTGCAGAAACTCCTGTAAGTGGATCCCAGAAGAGCAGAACTAAAGGTTGTGGTGTGAAGGGCCATCACCATCCACACCAGAGGTTCTGAGGACAGCCTCCGGGTTGTCTGCAAGGTGGGGGGGATTGAAGGAGGCTTAGGACAAGGGGAGGAATGAGAAGAAGAAGGAGCATTATTGTCCACAGCCTCTACACTACTAGCCTGATGGGTTACATCTGCCATCATGAGGGTTTCTAAGCAGCAGCCTGGAGCAACACCTCTCTCCTCAGCTACCTGTCTTCCAAGCAGCCCTTGGTCCCATGAAAGGAAGCCGAGACCAGCAAATCTGCAGCAGTGGAGTTGGTTCTGACTCCCAGTGACCCTATAGGACAACAGTGGAATGGTTCTATAGCATCTGGAAGATTCTCAGTCTTGAGAGGAGGAGGGAGCTTCATCATTCTCCCCAGGACTGGCTGGTGGGTTTTAACCATGCATCTTCTCATTAGCAACCCAGTGTTAACCTTTTGCAGCACCAGGGCTCCCAGTCGAGGAAGATCCAGCCTGGTGTGTCACCTTGAGTAATCAGGAACCTCCTTCGCTCAACTACACACTCGCTGTGCACTCTAGAACAAGTCACTTTAAAATCTCAATCCATGGCAAGTTGGTGATCCCCATGGCATTTCTCTGGGGCCTGCTTTTCAAATCCATTCCTCGTCCTTCTTTTGCTCTGTGCTTCAGGGGCTGACCCCTGGAGGCTTTCCTCTTGAACTCCTATGCCAGCAGGTTCTGTTTCCTTTGAGGGCAAGACATCTGCCTGCCTCCCTCCATGCCTGGATGGAGTGAACGCTTCCTCTTTGGTTCCAGCCATCTGCCTCGCAAAGGCCTCAGCCCCTTTCTGCTTTTTTCTTGATTTCTTTCCCCAGCTCTGGGAGTGGCGTATCCGAATCGCCCATTTCTAAGTTACTCCCCTGCCCCAGTTGTCTCTTGGCTCATCCAACATATGCCACCAGGCCATTGAACCATATGTCCTGCATCAGAGGCTGGAAGTAATGTATGTTTTCCTGTTTGGATTCTACTGATAATGGCTTTGATTTGACACACCCCTGGGGTGAAAGGAGTGGGGGGAAAGTAAGGTAGAAAAGATGGAACCTATGAATCACATTCAGATGTTGGTCCTCTTCCTCCCATGCCTGGCTCCGGGTCTCCAACCCCTATATTCACCCTTCCACAGCCAGGTCCTCCAGCTGGGACAAACACCTATCAGGACAAGCCCCCGCTGATGCCTCCCTCGGTCTGTCCTGAGGCCAATGGCAGAATAAATTGAGTGGGCCTTCTGAGTTAGAACAGAATTTTTCAGGAATCTCCTGCAGGCAAAGCCCACAACGCCCCCTCCATCAATCACCCCTCTGTTGGGAGAACGCGTCGGGGAGATGCTGGGTTGGAGGCAGGCAGGGCCTTGTAGCATTCTATAAATCACCCTCAAAAGGCGACCAGCTTCACAGGCAACAGGATGGACATACTCGGCCCATCCATTCCAGCCCAGCATAGGGCCGGCAACAACCTGCTGGGCTCTCTGTATGCAGAAGATGAGTTCTGAAGTGGGGACATAAATACAATCAAAAGTCATAAATAAACCTCTGGGCCTCCCGCAGGGCAGGGCCCACAAGCAGTCCCTAGGAGCTGGGTGCTGCTTCTAAGGTGGTGATTAAATTCTGAACCAGCCCGGCTCTGTCCACTAGGAATGGACTCTGGGGTGAGGAGAGATGTCCAGGACTCTGGGATAAAGGGAGAGGGCTGTCATGGTAAAATATTCAAGAAGGATGGAATTTCAGGACAAAAGAATCAGAACTTTAAAATGGCAAAGGGCACTATCAGGGTCCCACATATCGGAATCATCTTGTGTCGCTTCTGCAAAAAAAAAAAAAAAAAAAAAAAAAACCCTCAAAATGGGCCGACACCTTCCATCTCCAGCTTCCAAAGATGCTGATTGAGGACGAGGACATCGGTAGTCTTCGTCAAACTCCTGGCAGGGTTCTGATGCACAGCCTGGGGAAACAAGCCTTAGTGGGGGCCCAGCCACCCAAAACTCTGCTGCTGGGGAACTCTGAACCTTGCTGAGAGCAGGGCCAAGGGGCTTTTGCACTAACCCAACTGCAGAGTGTTTTCTAGTTCACGGAAGAACTCAAGCCAATATACGACCAAATCAAATACCAAGCTCCTCTAGTAGGAATGTCACTGCCATCAATGCTGACTCAGAGTGACCCCTGTGGATTTCTCCCTTGGAACTGCTGCTGGTTTCAAACTGCCAACTCTGCATCTCGCAGATCAATATCTAATCCCTGTACCACCAGGCCTTCTTTAGCATAAAGGGCCTTCAAAATATTCATGGAACAACTCCACATCTTTTTGTTCCAGTCTCCCCCACGAGCCTTTGGAAAGCCCTCTTGTACTCGTGAACCAGGCAGATTGCAATAAATAAGATTCTACCTTCTGAGGCTGCCATCTCTGAGAGAAGCGAATGGATAAGTCCGGGACCGCTTGCTACAAGGGTGACACCAACCCAGAGGCCTTTGGGAGCAGCTCTCCTCTGCCCGCACAAGGTTGTCGGAAGTCAGAATAGACTCAGGGGCCACTCACAAGAGCGCCTATTTTCTGAGGACCTCTAGAAGGTCATCATGTGGAGGTGATGGATCCCACTAGAGGTCCAGCCTGACCTGGAGGTCAAGAGCATGGACCCGATCTCCAGTTGCCCTGGGTTGAATGGCCACTCCACTGCTAACTAGGTCTGCAACTTTGTTAATGACTGTGATGGGTAGGTTTGTTATGCCAACATGGCCACAGAAGATTGGTGGGTCTGTTGTGACGGCATGGCCAATGAACACGCAGGATGAATTGAAGGGCAGAGATAGGAAGGGCTCGGTGAGTCCCGCCTTCTCTCTTGTTTCCAGATCTTCGGACCAGAAAGCTGCCTTGTTCGTCCTGTGCCTCGACCTTCAAGCAACACTACCCGTAGGACACCTAATCGTGGACTGTGGAGCTGTGAGTTGAGATTCCTTCAAGCCTTACTTTGCCACGTTCCTGGAATATACATCTCTTGAGCGGGGGACTGTTGCACTCTGTCATCTAGCTGACTGTTGGCGACCTGCTTTGCTGTTTGCTGCCTGTGACCAGATAGGCTGAATTGCTCTACAGAGGACTACTCAGCAACCCTCAAGACTTGAAGGACTGCCAGTCTTCTAGCTGTCTCACTCAAGTGAGTTGCACCGAGCAATCTGTATTGCTTTATAGATAGTTAACTGTTTCTTTCTTTTCTTATATACCTTTCTCTATATATAAATATATAAAAAGAATTAGTAGTGTCCTAATTTTTATTTCTCTAAGAGAACCCTGTCTGACACAAGTGGTACCAGGAGTGCTTCTAGAGAAATAAAATCATAAACATGGGTCTCTTTGATTGGTTCTCCAATCTGATTAGTCTTAAGAGCACTGGTGATGCTAATTCTACACCTAAAGCCATGGATAATTTTGCCAATCCTACTAGTCCATGGTGTGAAATAGCAAAGCTAATAAATAAAGTAGGAGCACCGATGGATGGGGTGCTGGGTACAGGAGAGGTGGAGGGTGCTTGAATCTGTTTCTTTCTTTTCTTATATACCTTTCTCTTTATAGAAATATTTAAAAAGAATTACCAGTGTCCTGATTTTTATTTCTCTAAGAGAACCCGGCCTGACACAATGACCTTGTCTGTCATTTTGTTTCCTGGACTGGGTAGCTGTGCTGACAGAGAGTCCTCACCTTACAGGGCAGTTGCATGTGTTCAGTCAGCCTATACGACAATGGTTCTATAGAAAGAATCTGGCACTGGACAACCCAGCACTGTTGTCAGATGGCATCAGGTGGCCTCCATCTCAGGACACCCTCATGCATGAAGATCACTGAGACCAACTGTGCCTGGACCTGTGCTAGCTTCATAACCTTGGACGTGTTGGAATCCAAGACTCCAACTCTTGCATTCATCCATCCTTCCCAGAGAGGGCCCTACTGGCTTCATCCGCTGGCCCTCAGCTGTAGCAAACCGCCATGTCTTTTCCTAGAAACAAACCCTTCTAGATGAGGTGTCGAAAGTCAGTCCATGGGGGTGTGGCCATCCTCGCCTCTGAGGAATCTTTCAGTGGTTACTTCTTCTAAGATGGATTTGTTCATTCTTCTGACTGTCGCGATATGAAAGCAATGCATGTGGGGGCTCAGTAGGGGATGTGGGATGGCAGAGTGAATATCTTCAAAGAAGATGCCTCCATCAAAGGGATAATCTTTTCCCATTAGTTTAGACTTGCTCTGTAATACATGCATCACTCTCATTTCCAGAAGCCAAACAAGAGAGCCCTGTGGGTATCTTGGAGTTAAACACTGACAGTCTCTCTTTAACAGTTAGCTGACCCAACCCTACTTCTATGTGGAGCTGTCACTGCCCTCGGGATGGTATGTGTCCTGTTATACCTGTCTCCAGTATAGTTCCAACCACATGCTCGGCCTTGGGGATGTACAGGTACCTGCCCTCTGAGTCTGATGTCTGGCAGGGCAGACAGACAAGGCAATAAACACTTAATAGGACACCGTGGTGACTGGGAGGAGGAGGCCCATAAGATGAGGAAGGTTGTGCAGGGATGCTGGAATGGGGAAAAGAGAGATGGACCTGTGATTAACAGAGTGTGGTCCTCAGACCGGCACCATCAGTCTCACCTGGAGCTGCGACACGAATGTTTCATGCTCAGCCTAAAACCTGATGGATCAGAAGCGCTGGTGAAAGGGGTAGCAGCCACGAAAGATTTAGAAAGCTCACAAGGGTTGACGTGATGTAGCTTGAAGTTTGTGGATCATTCCCCTCAGTGAGGGGAATATTGTTGGCTCAGTGACAGGATTCCTAACTCAGGTGCCTCTTCGAGGGCAGCCATCCTCTATGTGGTTGGCAGTTCAAAACCATCCCCAGCTCCCAGGGAACAAGACTGGGCATGTTGCTGTAATTCTGAGAAGGAGCCCTTGGCCCTGTGCAGAACAGAACAAAACAAGACCAAGTCTTGAGCCATCTTCACAATCTTTCATTGTTGTTATTATTATTATCCATCTTATTGGGTACTTATACAACTCTTATCACAATCAATATATACATCTATTATAGGCAAACCACATCTGTGCATTTGTTGCCATCATCATTCTCGAAATATCCTCCTTCTACTGAAACCCTTAGTATCAGCTTCTCTTATTTCTCACCCCCACAATGCTCTCTCCCTCATGAACCCTGGATAATTTACAAATTATCATTATTTTGTCATGTTGTACACGGTCCAATGTGTCCCTTCACTCATTTCCTGTTGTGCATACCCACCGGAAGAGGTTATGTGTAGATCCCTACAATTGGCTCCCCCTTTCTCCTCCACCTTCCCTCCACCCTCCAGCTATCACCACTCTCACCACTGGTCCTGAAGGGATCATCTGTCCTGAATTCCCCAATATACATCCCCTGGTCTAGCTGGATTTGTTAGGTAGAATTGGGATCATGATAATGGGTGGGAGGAAGCATTTAAGAACTAGAGGAAAGTTGCATATTTCATTGTTGCCACACTGTACCCCGACTGACTCATCTCTCCACAACCCTTCTTCTGTAAGGGCATGTTGCTTCACCTACAGATGGGCTTTGGGTCACCCATCTGTACTCCCCCTCATTTATGATGATATAATTTTCAGTTGTTTGATGCCTGATCCTTTCGACACTTCATGGTCACACAGGATGGTGTGCCTCTTCCGTGTGGACTTTGTTGCTTCTGAGTTCACTCTTCTGTGGGAGACCTTTGTCACAACCATGGAGTGATCTCTTTTGTCTAGGACCTCCCTCTTTTCAACTTCCAGAGTAAGAGCAGACACTGAAGCAGGAGTAGACTATCTTCTTCAGAGGACTTAGCCCCCGGGAACATGATGGATAGCAGGACAGCATGAGAGTAGCAGCCAAGAAATCAAAGGACATGGTCCACTGGGCCAAACGGCTGCCTTTGAGATCTCTTGAATGCGCCCAAGACCAAGCATGTCACTTTGAGGACTATGGCATCCCTGATGCAAGGCACAGTATATTCGACCATCTCATAGGCACGTGGAAACTGGACACCGAGTCAGAAAGACCAAGGAAGAGCCGATGCATTTGGGTTATGGTGCCAGTGAAGACTCTGGAAAGTCCAATGACTGCTAAAAGAACCAACAGACCTGCCTGGGAAGAAGTATAGCCAGAACGCTCCTGGAAGTGAGAAGGACAAAAAAAATCACTTCCTGAACCATGGACATGTTATCAGGAAAGAAACCCGTCCCTGGAGAGGGACACCATGCTTCTTAAAGCACCGAGGCAGCGAGAAAGAGAAAAACCCTTGATTCGATGACTCGACACTGTAGCTGCAACCATGGCTGAGCCGTAACCATTGTAAAGATGGTGCAGGACCCAGCAGGGTTTTCTTCTGTTGTGCATATGGTCGCTAAGGATCCAAAAAGACGCACGGGCACTTAAGCCCAGTCCCAACACAGGGTTCTAGATGAACTGTGGCTGTGTCCTCCTGCCTGCTCCACAAGACAGGGATGAGGGCCACTCCTCCTCAGGGCTGGCTGGGTGAGAGGCACTGGGCTGCCCAATGAGCTGCTGGGAGGAGATCCCTATGCCATTTCCCCGGCTGGCCTGGCCACTTCCTAGGAGCCATGCCTCACCCTCTTCCCTTTGCTTAAGTAAAGTGTCACTGCAACCGGCGACATCTCCCGTGCCTCTGGAGGCCCCGGCAAAGTGCACATACCATCCATAATGGATGAGCCCATTTCCTGTGCAAATCAGGAGGGAGTCGGGACAGATTAGCCCCGGTAATGGAGTGAAAGTCAAGCTCATTTGTTAGCAAGATGATTGGGAAGTCACAGTCCCTGCTGCGGCTCTGTCTGCTGGGAGTGGATGATGCTGGGAGGATGTTTCCTAAGCTGAGGATGCGTCGGTGTGTTTTATGTTGGGGGAAGAGGGGAGTATAGGAAGGCCTTGTTCAGAGTCTGAGATCTTAACTCAGTATACTTCTGTCGGGCATCCTATGGACCAGGTTCTGGCCCAGGTCTCTAATCCCTAATCTGCTGGCCTGGAGATCCAGTGTCCCCCCCAACTGAAACAAGCAAACAAAAGCCAAGTTCATGGCCATCTGCCATCTGCCAATCCCGACTCACCGAGACCCTGTAGAGCAGGGTGAAACTGCCCCTCTGGGTTTCTGAGACCGTAACTCTGCAAACTGCTGACCTTAGGGTTAGCAAATGAGCCTGTAACCACGACACCAGCCAGGCTCTTCCCCAACAGGAACGACAAGTGGCTGAGAGTGAGAGTTGACACGGACTGACGCACACTCCCTGTGTGTCAACGCAGACCTGGGCACCACCTGGTGGAAGTGACTGCTCTTTCAGACTGGATGACCAGGTTTTTCTTCCCGCCCATCTTTGGGTGGATTGACATCCCTCTCCCCCCAGCTTTTCAGTCAGCAGTCAAATGCCTTCATCTTTGATACCATCCAGGACCTCCAATATAGACCAATAGTCTCTTCTTTTCAAGGGTCACTTGTTCTGGGAATCACGCCTGTGAAGACTAAAAGATATGCACACCCCCAAATCGATCCCTGTCCATTAGACCAAACACACACCCTTCAGGAAACTGGGCAGGTCACCAGGGGAGGGAAGACTTGATTGTAGGTAGGTTACTGCTGACACAGCTTGACTGTTTCAGGATACCGTTTCTGGATACCGTGACTCCTTTAAGGCTCTGCTGCAAGGAGACCGCATTGCCTTTTATTCCTGCTGAGTCCTGGTGACAAAGTAGGTTGCTCGTTGAGCTGCAAATCACAACGTTAACAGTTCGACCCCGCAGCTGCTCTGTGGAAGAAAGATATGACTTTGCTGTCGCCATAACGTGTACAGCCTTGGGAACCTGAAGAAGCAGTTCCACCTGGTCCTGCAGAAATAAACTGGTGAGGTGCTCTGTATTTGTGTTGCCGAGCCTGGGGCAGTTGACTGAGGCTTCACTAGAAGATCAGGAACACAGAAAAGAAGGTCTGGATAGACGGAGAGTCCAGGGCCACTGGCTTGTCTGGCGCACCAGGGCTCTGGTGCTCTGGAGAAGTCTGATCCTTCCTGTGACATTCTCTCACTGTTGACATCTCTGTACCCATTGTCCGAATAACTGTAAGCCCAGGATAAAGATCCGGGAGGTTGAAGTCCATGGAGTCCAGAATCCACCTTTAGAGTTCTTTTGGCTCTCTCTACTATGCTAGGAATGTCAGATGATACATCGCTGGTCACCCCGCTCAGAGTAGATCTGGCGGCCCCTCCCCCACAGAGATGTGGTTCCTACAGGTACCCACACTGTGAAACGTAACATCCACCCTGCCATCAAGCCAATTGTGACTCAGAGCAACTCTGCACAGGGTTTCCAAGGCTGTGTGCTGTATGGGGAGCAGGCAGCCATGAATTTCCCCAGGGGAATCACTAGTGAGCTTGGACTGGGACCTTGGAGGTAGCAGCCTAACACTGCCCCAACAAGGTCGCCAGCCTCCTTCAAACCTGGCCCCCACCTACCCACTGCTATGGAGCTGACTCTGCCTTGTGGTGACCTCGTCTGGGATTTTCAAAGCTATAAATCCGTATGGGCCTCCTCTTCTCCTGGGCAGCAGTTTTTAGTTAGCAGCTAGATCCATCAGCTACTACTGGGCTGCTGGGGCTCCGTGAAGTGTAGCGCAATGAGTCTGACTCAGGTGCAAAGATAAACAGACAGAAGAACAAGCACCCTGATGCTGGACATGCCCCACACCTTGGATGGACCTCTGGGGTCCTTTACCAGTTTGAGTTACTCTTCGGACTCTGGCGTCTACTTTGACCTTGTGCCATGTGGACCTGCCCTCCCCCGATGCCCTCTCCTCCACACACTCTTCTCCTGGAGGGCCAGGTCCTATTCCTGAGTCTCAGCTTCCCTCCCCAACTGAGGTGAATCTTCCTATACCTGAACCCTGACTGGAAAAGCTCCTCCACTGGCTTCTGCCTGTAAGAGCTCCAACGTAGGTAAGAGTCTATAGAACAGATTGAATTAAACTCATGGGACACAGCCTGGGTTTGAGGGGGACACTGAGAGCCCAAGCTTCTTCTTTAGTTAGACACCCCTCTCCCACCTCTCAGGGGGCCAGGCCCCAAGGAGACTCCAGGGTCTCAGGCCCTGATTCTTCCTGGAAGAGTACAGTTCTGGTGAACACACCTGAACTAGGTGCCCTGGAAAGTCACAACCTGCCTGCCTTAGCTCCCATTTGAAAGTGCCTCGTTTGGATGGAGCACAAACAGGTCATGGTAGAGACCTGCTCCTGCTGGCATCTCTCATCACTCCACTGTCAACCCCACCCCTCCCCACCCACAGTGGTACCTGCAGCATCCTCGGCCTGCTGAATTCCAACCTACTCTCAAGACTCCGCTCCCTATGTATACCAGCGAAGTTCCCTGCTCTCTCCTCTCTGTTTTCCGCCACCCATAGTGACCCTTTCTCCCCCACAGCACTTCCCACGCCCATTGGGGATGGTGTGTCTCTGAGTCTGCTGTTTCCCTGAGGGTGTGTGTTCCTGGTGCCTACACAGAGGGGACACCTGGCGGAAAGAACAGCTTGCTGGATGAGCCTCCACATGAGCCCTGGCCAGGAAAGCCCCTAGGACCTGGCAGGTTCCCCAGGCACCCAGTCTCCTAGAATAGAACCAGGTGCTTCTCTTTGCAGGCAGGGCCTGCCTCCATCATCAGAATGCCTTTAAGCCCCAAGGCTAGAGCAGAGACTGTGGGAGAGAAAGACGCTCTTAGAAGCCCAGTGATGGCTTTCCCTCTTGTTTCTAAGCCAGGCTTCCCTAGAGAGGTCAGTGCCCACTCTCCAGTCCTCCCACCTGCCAGATGGCTCCTTTGAAATCGGCAAGTCTAATTTTATAGCCAAGGGGCGGCTGCTAGGATGGAAAACTCCTGCTTCCGGGACTTCAACACCCTTGCATCTTGTAATGACAGGCTCTTTCTCAGAGCCCAGAGGTCTCGCCACTACCTTGAGGAATAAAGAGCTGTTGTCTACCCTACCACAATGAAGGGGGGAGGCTGATTCAAAGAGTGGGGATGTCCTCCTTCCTTCCCCACAGACACACAGGCTATGCAGAGGCCCACAATCAGCACCTCATTCGAGTTTAGATGGCTTCTGAAACCCAAATACCCCTGAGGAGGATAATCACTGAAGCAATTATCAGTAAATTCTTCAGGGGCAGTTACACACAGGTTGATGAGAACTCTGCCCCACAAGAAGGAAGGAGCTAGCAAAAGGGCTGCTGAACAGAATAAGAAGGCAGGTCCCTCCTATTTGAAGAGTGCTTCATGCCCTGCAAATAAGGACAGGTGTTAGGCTCTGCTCGACCCCGCCCCACCCATGAGAGACCTTGTCTATTTGAAATGAACATATTAGGAAAGATGGAAATACTGTGTCTTGTCCTAGAGCAACTGATATTTTATGATAAATGCCCAATGGGTGGCAGTATAGTGGTTCATGGAAGAAATCGTTCTTTTTTTTCTAATCCATAAAAAAATCCTGTATGAACTAGATTCACCCTTCTGTAAAGTCTTTTTTGGTGCCCTATCTCCATATAACATTATGAGGTAAGTCATTTAGGTCAGGGTTTTGATCAAGATGACCATGGTAGAATTGGAACAAACCTAAATTTATAATAAGTGGGCACACCAGAACAATAACTTGAACGTAGAACATTAGAGATGGGAACCCTGAAATGGGAGACTCAGAAGAGTTGGTTCAAAGCCTGATGCAAGAGGTGGGATCATTGCCAGGACTGTGACAGCATCCTGGGTGGCAGCACGCTTTCAACGTCATGCAGACAGACTCCATCTTTGAGCCGGGCACCGATGTTGACAACTCTTCTGGTCAAGAGATTTGATTGCTATGCAACGTACACTCTGCCCTTGTGTTCTAGGCCAGAGACAGATTAGCATCAGTGAGATACACCACAGGTACACTCACAAATCTGTAGTGTGCTATTTCACCTGGCTTCTGGTAATTTCACCAGGTTCCTGGTCATCTGTTCCCAGGAGGAAGATTAAGTTTCTAACAGCCATGTTGATCTGTGATGTGTATTAGTCTGATTATTGAATTGATACACTTACATTCTGGCCATTACAGATTCCTTTTGGACATCGACACTGTGCCGGGGTCTCATAGCTTCTATGGAGATGTTCTTACTGATGATACTCCTTTGAGAAAAGCTGTTGGGGGTGGTTCATCTCACTACATCCTGCCTCTGCTAAGACTCCATGCTTCAGCGAACCTGCAGAAGCCTCTAATTCCTCCAGGCCACACAAGAACAGCCTGGCTCAAAAGGATAGCTTCGCTGTGCTGACTCACCATGATGGTGGGATCTAGTCCTCTTAAGTGGGGTTTCACTAAAGCATCCATAGGGATATCTACTGAACTGTAAACAGTGTGTTCTCATAACTAATTGGGGTTCTCTTACAAGGAGTACTCTTTCAAAATAAAACCAACCAAGAAGAAAGCGGGATACAGTTTTGAAGTCTTTGGAATTTCAGTCAATAAAACTTGTGAATAAATACCCTTTGAATTTGTTTTTCATTGAGGTTAGTTGTACACACAATTTTATTGTACTTACAACAAAATATGCACATAACTCATCAAGCATACACAGCTTGATGAGTTCTTATCTCTATATTACATGCCCCCCCCTCCCCGCCTTGTCCCTTCACAGATCAGCTCCTTCACAGAATTTCCTGAAGACCCTCTCCAGGGGTAGCCACTCCTCTGACCTCAGTCACCTGCCAATTCTTGAGTTCCATACAAACGGTCTCATATAATGCATGCTCTTGTGTGCCTGACTCCATCCATTCAACACAATGTCTGCAATCCATCCATGCTGGTGCATGTAAGAATCTCTTTGCTAGGTAGCTGTCCACACTCCAGTGTGTCACTCATTATTCATGTGTTTTACTGTGGACAGAAAGGAAGCTCTGAGATGCTTAATACAAGCCAGCATGCTGAGGGGGAAAAAGGAGGCCTTTTCCCACCATAAAGATTTACAATTTTGGAAACACACAGGGGCAGTTCTACTCCGTCCTATGGAATGTCTAATCAGAATTGACTTGATGGCAGTGAGGTGTTGATATTTTTCCCCTGTGACTATGAGTTTATTTTTGACAGCCACGTGGGTTGTTCTCAATCTGAGATCATCATGAACAAAGTTTCCATGAACATTCTTATGTCTGTCTGGAGACTGTCTGGTAGCTCTCATTTCTCTAGATGTGTAATTGCTGGGTCTGAGCGAGGGATTTGAAGGTGACGTGTGTGTGTGTGTGTGTGTGTGTGTGGTATGTTATGTGCCTGCCCCACCATCATGTGACCTTGCAAAACCTGTTTGCCTTCTCTGAGCTTTAGTATTTGTCATCTATAAAAATGAGACCAAGACTCCATTCCTTAGGCTTGAGAGAGGTGACACTCATTAAGCACCTTTGATGCTGTCTGACACACTTAATAAAATGATATCTCCCATCCACTTCCTCCCTCCATTCATGTTCTGCCCATCTCAGCATAGCACTGAAGCCTAAGGGAAAGGATGGCACCCACCAGACTGATGTTCATCAACACTAAGCTGCACACACAGATAAGACATTACCTCTCAAGCTGTCCCTCGGGCTAGAATGTTCCCACCTTGTGTGGTCACGTATACTGATTCTTCTACTCAGAATAGGACTGGATTCATCTGATACTTCCTGCGGAACCAACAGTAGGAGTTAGTACAAGTTAGGGAATTCCACTTGGAAAATTTAATGACAGAGGTCACTGACAGGGATCTCATTGTGAACAAGTGAAGCTCTAAGAGACAACTAGGTAGAGGCCATTCAGGCCAGTGACGGTGTGTTAGTCTGGAGTTGACAAGAGAAACAAATTCATAAATACACGTATGTATATAAGAAAGAGGTTGATATACAAGAAGAATAACATTGAGGAAGCATCCCAACACAGTCCAGTCCATAAGTCCAGTATTAGTCCATATGTCTGATACCAATCCTTAAGTCCTTTTCAGACTCATGAAGCCCATGCAATAATGTCAGGACAATCACAGGCCAGTAGATGCAGAGTCTTGTGTATCCAGTGGTGATACAAGCGTCTCGGCTCTGACAGAGGTCTCTGTGGGGTTTCTCAAGTATCTCAGCACTGGCAGGAGTCTCCATCTGGCTTTTTCTGGCTTCAGAGGTCTGGTTGTCATGTCTGACAGGGACTGAGACTTGTGTCTTGTCAGTAGAGAGTCCCCAAGAGACTGACTCAAGTCTCTCACCTCCAATGGGAAATACCGTGAAATTTCCCAGAATTCTTAGGGGAAAGGTGTCATTGGCATCTCAATCAAATTGGCACCAGAGCACATAATTGCCACAGAGGGGTATGCTCTTTTACTCCTTGTGCTTACCTGGAGGTTACCCATGGGCTTGTCTTTGTACTGGCTCGTGGGTTCAGTTGCCATCACCATGAAATAAGGTGCTTGGCATGATTTTTCTTGGTCCAGGTCATCACCTGATTAGTTCCTCTGGTTTTTGCCTCTGGTCCAAACATATTCCCCCTCCCCCACCCCTGCCCTCCTCCTACAAAATTCTCCTGTGGTTCAGATAAAGGTTGTTAACCATCACACGCCATTCCTGTCTCATGCGCCCAACTCCTGCTACAGTGATCAGACCTTTGTGAATCACATGACTCCAGGCTGACCAATCAGAATCCTCCCCTAAGATTTTCAAATGGGAGCTTTGGAAGCTGTGGAGCACTTTCTCTCGGACCACAAAGTGTTCAAACTGATGAATTCAGAATCAGCCACTGAATGCTCCTCACTCCTTTGCATACAGTATGAAGGAAAATGATGAGTGCAATTACAATGGATACAGAGGAACCTAGGGAAGCATGGGAGAGAGTGGGAAAGAGAACAACGGACCGAGCTTCTCAGCTGACCGTCTTTGATATTTTCTCACAGGAGCCAATGGCTCCCCTAATCTGTTTCAGCTTCCTTGAGTTCAATTTCTGGCACTGGATAGTTCTGACAATGAAGTCCTGTGTCAAGAATCTGGGCTACCCTTACCTGACCCTTCGATTAGCACCGAAACTTCCACAAGTACCCCATCTACTTCTGTAATTGAGGTCAGCGGTTGCTGATTAAGCACATACGTGGTGTGCTCCCAGCCCTGGTGTGGACTCTGGGTACCCAAAAGGAAGGGAGCTGGCCCAGGATCTGACCTTGAGCTTTGCAGCATCCTTGCACAATTTCTCAGAACTGCTCTCTGATTTATACTCCTTTCCCTGTGTTGGTATTGATGAACGGAAGATTTGATAGATTCTCAACAGGTCATCTATTTCGGATGTCCTCCATTAATGCAAGAAAGAAGGAACATTTGGTTATTAAGTGATCGAACTCCAGCCACATGTCAGTTTTCAGTCATATGTCCAGCCACCGGAGTGGTTGCCCTGGTCCAAACTGGAGAATGGACTGTTGACCCCAGGAAAATGGGCCTGACTGATTTATGAAGTAGTCTCTGAGAAATCTGAAACTCTGTCGCTAGTAGTTTTAAAAGGGGTCCAGTGTATAATGAGAATGTGGATCAGTGAAGCCCACAGCCATGGTTCAAGTGCAATTGAGCCAGAAGATGGAGAGTTCTGTTCATCCCTGTTCCAGAGAGAAACTCTGAATATTCACCTAACCAACTATCTCTGACTCTGCTTCCTGCCAGAGGCTTGCCTGAACACCAGCGATGAGAGCTTGCATCATGTGGTCCCAATTCTTTAGTCCTATTGCCACCCCCATGTATGCCTTTTATCATGTTATGCCACTGTACCTTCTCCCTTAGGGTAGTGGGGGGCATTATCTACCCCACAGTCTCTCACGATTATTTGGCTTATCACCTGCTTTTCGGGGGGTGGGGTGGGGTGGGAAAGGGTCAGTGCCTACCTGGTAATTAAAAAAAAAAGTATACTATTGCTCATCCTTCAGGAAAATGTAGGTAGCTGCTTATGTAGCCCCACCCCATCCCCAAGCATCCTATGACTCCCCAGGGAGGGGTATCACCCACTTATCTCTCCTACCCTTTACTCTGGGTTACACATGTAACTTGCTTTGTGATAATGACAGATGTGACACAACTAAGGATTAAAATCATACTCCCTTCCACACCTGCCTTCTCCGGGAGAACATGCCCACTCTTGTTTGCTGGAGAGGAGAAACAAGAGGAGCAGAACCATGGTGTGCTGGTCCTTTTAAACTAAAGCCAACCTCATCAGTTAACACAATAGCCAGCCCACCTCCAGGCATGTGAGTCCAGCTGACACCACAAGAACCACACAGCTGAGCTCAGCTCAAATTAATGACCTCCTTCGACTGAAATGTTTTTAGGTTAAAGTTACTAAGTTTGGGGGTGACTTGTTTGGTAGAATGTTAGTAGAAATGTTAAGTGCTATTCAGTTAACCTAGGTTTCTAGTGACCCCGTGGATCGCAGTAGAACTGCCTCCATGCGATCTTCCTGGCTGTAATCTTTCGTTTTGTTCTCTGTTGTGGTTTGAGTAGAAGTTTATAGAACAAATCCATTTTCCAGTCAACAATTTAAACACATTTTGTTACATAACATTGGTTGCAGTTTCCTGAGTTTCTTCACTGAGTTTCCATCCTCTCTGTCCTTGTTCCTTCCTGTCTTCTGAGCTTCTTTTTAGAATAAGCTTGCCCTTTGGGTCACTTTTTGTTCATTTTTGGGAGAAGTATTTCCTCGAAGGGGTTATTGTTCACATGATAGGCCTGTTGCTTGGCTGAAAGTGGACTGTGAGGTAGATTCAGTTCTACTTTTGAAGGATATCTAAAGGCCACCATCTTTGGGGTTCCATCAATTATTACCAGGCCAACAATAAGTATATGCTTTTGCATTTTCTTCAAAGGTTTCCTCTCATTCTGCCCTGGACCTGCTATGATCCACAGCAGAGTGATCAGTAGTGGTGGCCATGGACCATCTTGCTTTGGCTTCTGAGTATTAATGATTGTGATGGGGTGATCCCTTAGTGCTTTAGGCAAATTTTTTCCTTGAGTCTTAAGTAGTTTTCATTCCTCTTTCCTCTGGAGAGAAGGAAATCAACAGCTACATTTTATAATTGTGCTGCTACTCTTCTGTCATAGTTACATCATCTTGTGTCAACTTGAGGGTATTAAGAATAAAGGGGTGATGGTACCTCCATATAGGTATGTCCTTTTCATGAGAATTCTGGAAAATTTCTCTTTTTCTCTCTCTTTGCCTTCATCTTCCTGTTGAAGAGCTACAGTTAGAGAGTTGGAGGAGCTAGATGGAGATCTGCACCAGTGCTGAGATGCTTCCATAGCCATTGATTGGATCCACAAGAATTTTCACCCGCTGGCCTATAAACTTTCTGCATTCTGCATCATTCCATGTGGCTGTGTTAGTCTGAAGAGGGAGTTATGGACTAATACCGGACTTACGGACTAATATTGAACTTATGGACTTGATCTGCACTGGACTGGGCTGTTTTCTTAAAATACCATTCCACCTTAACATAAAACTTTCTTACACATATATATGAGCATCTTCAGTTGTGCTTCTCTAGTTAACCCGGACTAACACCTCACGAAAATAGGATTTTAAGCATTGTCTTGGTGAACTCTTCTATGTTAGTTGACCAACTGTGACCAATTCTCTCCCAAGACTGTGGTTCTAAATTCCCAAACCCAATGATTCACTACCTCAAGACTTTTGATGACTGTAATCTTTACAGAAACAAATCACTAAGTTTTTCTCCCAAAGAACTATTGGATGGGCTTGAACCTCTTGAATAGCAGCAGAACACTTAACAGTTTGCACCACCACTAGGGATCTGTAGCCACAGATTTGTAAGCTTTAACACAGAGATTTCTCAATCCCACATATATAGACAAAGTATGTAGCAAAAGATGCCAATCCACCAATTTAATTATTAGAAGAAACTAATTTTTAAAAATAATTGCTTCTTATTACGCAGAGTGACTTAGGTAAATGTTAAACAGTTGTTAACAGGTGTAGGAACTTACTGTAAGGAAAACATAACATTCCACAGTAATTTTCTTAATACTATGGCCATGAGAGTTATTAAATAATAATATTAAAGTACCATTGATTTTTTTACTATTCTGGCAATAGTTTTCTGGCAATACACCAAAGCTCAGGGGCATCTTTTCTTTCTTTCTTTAAAAATAGTATTTTGCTGTGCTTTAGGTGAAGGTTTGCAGAGAAGCTTAGGATTCTATTCAACAAGTTCTACACAAAGTGTTCAGTGCCATTGGCTACATTCTTCACAAGGCTTGGACATTCTCCATCCTATTCTGGTTGTTCCATTTCCATTCATCTTGCTTCCTTGATGCCTCAGCTTTATTCCCATTGTTGACTTTTTTGTTGCTGCATATAGGTGATTTTTTAAAGGAGCGTGGTCCATATAAGCAATATTATTTTGGGAGTCAATCAGTTATTTAGCTATAAGGTGACCTCAGGTGTTAGTTTGGGTTCAATATTTGAAGACTGTCCATGACAATTAGTCACAGGGAGTCCTCCAGTCTCAACCATTCTAGTAATTTCTTTATTATTACTATTATTATTATTATTATTTAGGAAGTTAAGGTCTAATCTATTTTTTCTCAAGTCTCTCAGAGTCCAACTAACAAGGCCTTGGTTAGAACAGGAAGGGATAGCTGGGCAGCATCTAGTTCTTCTATTCTTGGTGAATGAAGCTGTGCTTAGTGTCAACTATATGTCCTATAGATTAGTCTTTTATTCAAGTCTTTCAGTTCTTTCTTTATCTTCTTCCTCCCTCTGGATAACAGAAACCAATAGTTACATCGCAATCACACTGCCATTCATGAAGTTGATCAGGACTCAGGGTGGCCCAATAGGGTAGAACTGTCCCAGTGGGCTTCCCAGACTATAACTCTTTATGGCTGTGGGTGGTTTTGAACTGCTGACCTTGTGGTTAACAGCCCCTTGAGTTGTTCACCACCAGGGCTTTCAAGGTATCTTGGATGGCAACATTTTTTTTCTTTACCAGAAAAGTCTATCACTGGGTACGTTTACTTTCTTCTTTGAACACTTAGTCTTTCATTTCTGCTGTTAGGTGTCATCGAGTTAATTCCAACTCACAGAAACCTGATGGGACAGAGTAGAATTGCCCTCTATTTTTTCTGAGGGTGTCATTTTTATGCAAGCAGATCTTTAGGTTTGTGTTCCTTTGGAATTTGAACAATCAACCTTTCAGTTAACAGCTCTGTTAGTTTGAGTAGACTAGAGAAACAAACTCATAAACATGCATATAAGGAAGAGGCTTATTTATATACAAGAGAAATGGAACATTGAGAAAGCATCTCAACCCAGTCCGGTCCAACTCCATAAGTCCGAAACTAGCCCATATGTCTGATATCAATCTATAAAGTCTTCTTCAGACTCACAAAGCATATGCAATGATGCCAGGACAACCACAGGTCAGTGGGTGCAGAGTCTTGTGCATGCATTGGTGGTAGAAGTATCTCAGTGCTGGCTGGAGTCTCCCCATGCCATCTCAAGGCTCTCAGCACTGGCAGTAGCCTCCATGTGACTTCTTTGACCCCAGAGGTCTGGTTCCATCAGGGTAAGCCCAGGTGGCTTCTCCTCGAGCTCCTCCAGGTTTCAGGACTCAGGATCTACCAGCATGCTGCCATGTTGTCTTGTCAGTCAAGTGTCGTAAGGGAGTGAGTTTTGTATCTTGCCAGTAGAATGTCTCCAAGAACTCCATAGTCTTTCACCTCCATGGGGGGGGGGGGGGGGGGGGGAGGGATATTGCAAGATTTCCCAGAATTCTCAGAGAAAGCCATGGCCAACAGAGGAATAATTAGCTATCTCCAGATTGACAGGCTGGACTCCACCCCTACACTCCCAATCATGAAATTGACACGAGTACCTGACTGCCAAAGCAGCCAAAGGCTGATCGTTGTGCAACCAGGGCTCTTCCCTCTAGTTCTAGAATCCTTTTCTCCCCCACAGGGCCCCATGGCCCTAAGGCTGCCTCCAGTGAGAAAGTTAGGAAAATGAGCACAGCTGAAATGTTGTGGGAGTGAGATCATAAGGAATATAGACTTTCTCTCCCAAATAATGATTGTGAAGAGGAAATTTGGGTACCTTCAGACTCAGGACAGAGCCTCAGGGACAGGTCTGTGAAGATTAATAATGAATATCACCGATCTCTTGGGAATTTGTCAGCCACTCTGGATTGGTGCTACTCCCAGTAACCTTGGGGAGGGATACTTCAGGTTTCCTTAGGAACATACTTTTAAAAACACAGATCTCAAAGAATGGTTACAGATAGCTTTCTGCAAAACATGAACTCATAATTTAAAATCATCCAACCTACAAGGCTATAAGTCACCTTGAACAGGCCTTGTCAGAAGCAACGAATTTCAGGATCATCAAAAAGAGCAATTTTTGTAATCATCAGATGCCCAGAATAAAACTAGTGTGCTTAATATAATTGAAAAATTTAAAAAGGATTAAAAGCATGGTGACACAATGGGACAACCATCAACATTCATCAGGCAATTCGCCAGAGAACCAAAGATAGCTGCTGCGACAAAGGAAAAAGAATGGAAGTTAAAAACTCGGTAACCCTAACTCATTGCTGTTGAGTCCCTTCTGACTCAGTGGCCTGATGGAGGGATTTCTGAGGTTTTGTAAATCTGTTTCTTTTGCTATTTGTTGTTATTGTTTTTAACTACTTTTATTGGGGACTCTTACATCTCTTATCACAATCCATATATTTCTCCAATGTGTAAAGCACATATGCACACATGCAGCCATGATAATATTCAATGTATTATCTTCTCACTTGAGCCCCGTTATCAGATCCCCATTTCTTCCTCCTCCCCACTGCTTGCCCTCACAAGCCCTCGATAAGTTATAGATAATTTTTCCCATATCTTAAATCATCTTCCATCAGCCCTCACCCAATTTTCTGTTATTTATGCCCATGGGAGGGGGTTCTAGTTGATTCTTGTGATCAATTCCCCCTTTTGCCCCCCACACTCCCCTAATCCTCCTGGTATCTCTACTCTCCCTGATGGCCCTTAGGGGTTTATCTATGCTGGATTCCCTGTATTGCAGGCTTTTATATGCAGCAGTGTGCATGCTCTGGTCTAATCCAATGTGCAAGGGTAGGATTGAGGTGATGAGCTAGAGGAAAGTTTAGTGTTTCATTGGTGCTATACTGCACCTGTACTGGTTCATCTCTTCCCTGTGACCCCTCTTCCAATTGTTTACAGATGGTCATTGGGTCTCCACTCCATACCCTCCCCCATTCACTTTGAGCATGGTTGTATTCTGGGTCTTAGATGCCCGATACCTGATCCCATTGACACCTCATGAGCACACAGGCTGAGTAATTCTTCCATGTGAACTTTTTTGTTTCTGAGCTAGAGGGCTGGTTCTTTATCTTCAAGCATTTAACACTCAGGGCACCATTAGCTTTCTTCGCCACATTTGCTTATGCATACGTTTTGTCTTCAGCAATCGTGTCAGTAAGGTGAGCATCACAGAAGGCTAGATTGTTAGAACAAAGTGTTTTTGTGTCAAGGCCTAATGTCCATCTGCAACCTTAATTCTTAGCATATAGATACGAGTACATAGTTCTATCCCCCTCTCATTTTATACATATATATATACATATATACATGTCTCTATTTAGGCCTCTGTAATTGTCCTTTGCCTTCTGGTTCTCTATTCTATTTCCTTTTTACTTCCCTCTTGTCCCTCCATCATGTTCAGTCTTCATTTGGGTTTAGTAATTCCTCATTGCTACATTGCCTTTGATTGACCCCCATTTGGCATCCTGTGACTTTCCTTCCATTGATTCTAGGTTACTTGTTGTTCCCTTGTCCCTGGATTGGGCCCTTCCCCTCCCTGTCTCTCCTCTCCCCTTCTCCCATATTCTATCTCCCATCACCATCCCCAGAACCATTGGTCCATCTTTTTCATCTCCAAATTATTTAACCCACCTATATTATCTAAAGAGGCATGCAGATACATTGATAAGTGCAAAAATCAATAAAACCAAATAAAAAAACAAAGGAAGTCAAAATCAATAAAGTTTCATAACAACAGCAGAAAGCAAAAACAAAATAACAATAACCAAAAAAAAGGCCACTGATAAAAATATAAACAGTTCAAGGTCTGTCTGTTGGCCTTTACAAGTGTTTTCCAGTCAAGTCTGATGGGGTGCCATTCTCTGTCTCCTAAGGGTTTTTTGCCCCGCCCCCCTTCGGTATTTCCTGAAAGTTTCATCACTCTGCTCCCCCTGCTGCTCAACTGCATGTCCTCAGTGTCTTACCCCAGTGTGATGGGGACAGACCATGCACAATTTTCAGTGTCTCTAGTGCTGTCCCCTGCAGCATCATGGTTTAGTGATGGATGTCATATCAGTAGTGGGGCCAGCCCTACCATCCTCCCCATGCATTGTCTGCTCTGAACAGGAACATCGTCCTTGGGACTTGGTGGGCCAGGATGTCCTCTCCTCCCACCCCATCTCTCTGCATTTCTCCTGTGTGCTCTTATCCGACAAACCCCTCTCCCCAAGCTGTAGCCCCAGTGTTGCTATCTGAAGTACATTCTTTTTGGAGGGGTGGGGAGGTTGGTGGGGGCAGGGGGAGTGATCCACATAGTCAGGATTGAGGCCAGCCTTATAAACCTCTCTATTGGTTTCCTGGTACATGCTGGTATGTTGTATTCATGTCTTGGCACATTGGGTTGAAGCCTGGTCTCTCTCTCCTCCTGAGGAGATAGATATAAACAATACCCTCCCCTTGGGTGGGTTAGTGCCCTGCTCCTCCCCTACCAACATCTTTTTTTCTCTCTTTCTTTCCCTCTTATTTAGTTGACTGTCATATGTGTCCCCAGATTGGGTTTGGCCTCTGCATCGTTACTGGACATAACGCCAAGGATGTGTTTATATAGTATCTTTTCCCTTATGCCCAGTTTTTTTTTTTGGGGGGGGTGCTCTTTTTTTTTTTAAGATTACCTCAGTGGACTCATGTTGTACTTGTTCTTTTGTGCTTTCCTTACTTTACCGAGCATGGTTTCCTCCAGTTCTTTCCATGCAGCAATGTGCTTCATCACTACATTTTAGGGACACGTAGTACTGCATTTTATATACCACAGTATTTTGATCCCTTCTTCTTTTGAGGGAAATTTGAGTTGTTTCCAACTCATTGCAATTGCAAACTGTGCTGTGATGAACAGTGGCGCATAGATGTCTGGCCGTGGTTCGTTTCTTGCCTCTTCTGGGTATATGCCCAGCAGAGGGATTGCTGGGTCATATGGTAGCTCAATCTCCATCTGTTTTAGACATCACCAAATCAATTTCCATAATAGCTGTACATACCTAGAGGTTCACCAGCAGTGGACGAGAGAATTCATAAGCTTTTCCAACCCTTGTTGATTTCTGACTTTTTGAATTGGGCTATCTTTGAAGGTGTTAGGTGTTATCTCATAGTTGTTTTTATCTGCATTTCTCTTATGGCTAATGATCGGGACATTTTTTCATATGTTTATTGGCCATTAAGAATTTTGCCCCTGTGAAACTTCTGTTCAGTTGTTTTGTCCATTTCCTCGATGGGAAGACAGTTTTTTTTTTCTTATTTTAAGCTTGCAAAGTACTGTAGATTTTAGTAATAAGGCCTTCAGCTGATGTGTCATTGCTAAAGATGTTTTCCCAGTCTATGGGCTCTTATTAGTACTCTCTTGGTGAAATTTTTGATGTACACAGGTGATTTATCTTCAGTATATCCCACTTGTTAATTTATGACTCTTCTGTATTTGTGTCCTTCCCTATTTCTGAGAGTCTATGTATCCGCTACACCAAGATTCTCAGCTTTGTCCCAATTCCTTCATTAATAGCCCTAATTGTTTGGGGTTTTACCTCAAGATCTGTGATCCACCTTGAGTTTATTCTCTTGCATGGAGTGAGGTAAGGGTCTTGCTTCATTTTTCTGCAGGTAGATATTCACTCTTTCCAGCACCACTTATTGAAGAGGGAACACATTTCTCATTTGATATATGTGATAGATAGGCTTGCTGTGCCAGCATGCCCAATGAAGATAGGTAGATTTGTTGTGACATCATGGCCAATGAACACATATGAGGTTAATTGAAGGGCAGAAATATAAATGGTCTGGCGAGCCTTGCCTGTCTCTCTCTTGCTCTTGGATCTTTGGATCAGCTGGCTGCCTTATTTGTCCTGTGCCTTAATTTGTAAATCACACTGTGTTAGTCCTGGTAGACTAGAGGAACAAATTTCAAAGCCACGCATATGGATATAAGGAATGGGTTTATATTCAAGAGGAACAGGACATTGAGAAAACATCCCAGCCCAGTCCAGCTCAAAGTCACAAGTCTGATATTAACCCAAATGCCCGAAATCAGTCCATAAAGTCTCCTTCCAACTCACGAAGTCACAGGTCAGTAGGTGCAGAGTCCCGGCACCAACAGGGGTCTCCCCATGACTCCTCACTTCCAGGGTTCAGGGTCCATCAACAGCATCCCATGGTGGCAGAAGCAACTCATCGCTGGCAGGGGACTCCATGTGGCTGCCCCAGCCTCAGAGGTCTGGCTCCATCAGGGCAAAATCATGTGGTCTCTCCACTGGCTACTTTAGCCTCTTCGAACGGTGCCAGCTTGTCTTGCCCATGATTAATCATCTCTGAAACTAACTCCCAACAACTGGGGAAGATAGCTTCTCATCTTCGTGAGGGAAATATCGTGAGATTTCCCAGGAGTCTCAGGTGAAAGCCATGCCCACACAGAGGCCTCATCGGCTACTCAATGGCTATCTCCAGATTAACAGGCTAGCCTCCACTCCTACATTTCAATCATAAAATTAACATAAACACATGACTGCCACACACACAATCTGTGAGACACCTGATCTGTGGACTGTGCTTCTGTGAGTTGAAGTTCCTTCAAGCCCTGCTTCACCATGCTCCTGGAATATACATCTCTTGAGCTGGGGACTATCTAACCCTGTTTCTGTCTGACTGTTAGTGACCTGCCTTGTTATTTACTACTTGTGGCTAGATAGACTGCATTACTCTACAGAGGACTATTCGGTGGCCCTCAAGACTTGAAGGACTACCATTGTATTAACTGTCTCACGCAAGTGAGTTGCACAGAGCCATTCATACTGCTTTTCAGATTAGTTAGCTGTTTATTTCTTATGTTAGCTATCTCTCTAGCTAGCTAATTATTAGTGTCCTGATTTTGCTTCTCTATAGGACTCTATCTTACACAATATATTTTGGGCCCTTATCAAAAATCAGTTGCCTGTATGCTGTTTTTATTTATGGGTTTTCAGTCCTTTTCCATTGGTCTGAATATCTGTCGTTATACCAGTACCACACTGTTTTTGACCACTGTGGCCACATAATACATGCTAAAGTCAGGTACAGCAAGCCCTCCCACTTTGTCCTTCTTCTTGAGGAGTTCTCTGCTAATTCTGGTTTTCCTCCTTCTCTATATGAAGTTGATAATCAGTTTTTTTCAATTATTTGAAGAAGGATGATGGTATTAATACCAGGATAGCATTACATTTATATAGTGTCTTGGGCAGAACTGATATCTTTACTAGATTAAGTTTTCTAATACATGAGCATGGGATATTTTTCCATTTGTTGAGGTCACTCTTGGTTTCTTGGAATAGTGTTTTATATTTTTCCTCATATAATTAAAAAATTTAGTGAGGTATATCCCTAGATATTTTGATTTGTGCTTGGCTATTGTAAAGGGTACTTTCTTCTTAATGGCCTCTTCTATGACCTTGTCTGATATATATAGCAGACCAATAGACTTCTGTTTGTTAATCTTGTATCCTGACACCCTGCCATATTCTTCTATTGCTTCCAAAACTCCACTTGTAGAGTTCAGGGATTTTTCAATGTATTCCCCAGATGACCATCTTTGATATCTTTGCTTTGTCTTATGGTTTTAGCTAGGACCTTCAATACAATGTTAAATAGGAGTGAGGATCGGGGCACCCTTGTCTGGTCCCTTTTTTCAGTGGGATTGTTTTCATCTTTTCTTCATTGACTACCATATTGGCTGTTGGTTTTTCATATATACCTTGTATAATATTCAGGAACTTTCTTTCTATTCCTATCTTCTTGAGTGTCTTAAACAAGAATGAGTGTTGGATGTTGTCAAATTTTTTCCCCCATATATTATTATTTATGTGATTCTTATTACTTTTTCTGTCAATGTGGCAAATGATACTAAAGGTCTTTCATATGTTGAACCATGCTTGCACCCCTCTTATGAATCCCACTTTGTCATGATGAATTACTTTTTAAATATGCTTTTGTATTCTATTTGTCAGTATTTCATTAAGGATTTTTGCATCAATATTCATTAGAGATATTGCTCTGTAGTTCTCAATTCTTGTGGGATCTTTGCCTGGTTAGGTATTAGTTATACTAGCTTCATAAAATTTGGTAGTTTTCTGTCTTATTCTATATTCTGCAAGAGCTTGTGTAGGACTGGTGTCAGTTCTTCCCTGAATGTTTGGCATGATTTTTCGGTGAACCCATCAGGCTCAGGGGATTTGGGGGGGGGGTAATCCCTTGGTAACATTGTTTATTTCTTCCATTGTTACTGGCCTGTTGAGGTTCTTGATGCCCTGAGATATTCTAAGGAGTGGTTGTTTTTCCAAGTATTTCTACATGTCTTCCAAGTTGTTGAATTTATTAGAGTACAGGCCTTCACAGTGCTGTGTAAGTATCCTTTTAATTTCATTAGATTGTGTTGTAATGACCCCTGTTTCATCCCTCATCCTTGCTACTGAAATTTGTTCCTTTCTATCTTTGGTTAGGTCTTCCAGTGGTCTATCGATTCTGTTAACCCTTTCAAAGAACCAACTTTCAGCTGTATTATTTTTCGATAGTTTTCTTGTTTCCTTTCTCCTGTACCCGAGTTGTGATTTTTATTATTTCTATCCTTTTGCTATTAGAAGGATTGTTCTGCTGACTGTGCTCTAATTGGTGTAAATGTTGTGCCATCATATCAACCACAAGTCTTGCTTTGTGTGTGTGTGTGTGCTTTTATTGTTATCAGCCTTCGTCTGATTAATGCCTTTGCTGTGTCCCAAAGATTTTGGTACTTTGCATTTTCATTCTTCTTAGTTTCTAGAAACTTCCTATTCCATCTCTGATCTGGGTCAATCCCCGCTCCTGTTTGAATAGGTAGTTATTCATTCTCCAATTGCTTGCCCTTATTTTCTTCACGACCCTTCTGTTGATTTCCAGCCTTAGCGCCCAGTGAATGGAGAGAGATATCTATATAATCTCTGTGTGCTTGAATTTACTCAGGTTCAAATTCTGTCCCAGCTTGTGATCTACCTTTAAATATGTGCCATGTGGGCTTGAAACGAACATTAATTTTTTGTATTTGTTTAGAAAGCTCTGAAAAGATCTATCAGATCAAGTCGTCCAATTGTGCTGCTTAGATTTGTAGACTGCCTGTTAAATTTCTTCCCCTGTGATCTGTCATTTTCAGAGTAGTGTATTATACTATAATTGTTGATCCTGTGATTTTCTTTTTCGTATTTTGGAATGTTTGGTTTATTAATTTTGTGTTTCTTTCACTGGGTGCAAATATCTTTATTATGCTCACTGGGTCTTGATCTACTGGTCCCTTGAGCATCATATAGTGCTCCTCCTTTTCTCTTGTTATGGCTTCTACCTTGAAATCAATTTTGTCAGATAATAAGATTACTACTCCTGCTTTTTTGCATTGCCATTTGCTTGGTATATTTTTCTCTAGTCTTTAATTCTCAACCTGTTTTTGGCTGCAAGCTTAAGAAGTGTCTTCTGTAGTCAGCAGATCAATGAGCTATGTTTCCTGAGTCACTCTATTAGCTTCTGACTTTTAATGCCAGAGTCCAATTTATTGACATTCAGTGTTATTACATCCATCTGTGAACTCTGTGAGATCATTTTGTATCTTTATGTTAGGTGTTTTCCTATGTTCCTATCTTATCAGTTTGTATTGTGTGTGTTTCATTGTTACATCCTTTGCACTAAAGAACTAATGCTATCTCAGGCACTGTTTTCTTTTTGTTGCCCTCTGGGTGGAGTTGTTCTATGTGATGGTCTCTTATAAGCACTTGGTGAGTGTTGACTTTTTGCCCATACTGGGTCAGCAAGGATCTTTTGTAGTGCTGGGTTTCTTTCTATGTATTCTTTGAGTGTTTTCTTATTTGGGAAGACTCTAATGTCTCCATCTATCTTAATAGATAATTTGGCCAGGTACAGTATGCTGTAGAGTTTAGGGTATAGTATTGAGTTTTATTTTTACTTTCCTTCAATTTTTGGAATATGCTACTCCCTTTCCTCCTCTTCTTCATCGTGTCTGCTGATATGTCTGAGCAAATTTTTCTTTGGGAATGTTTATAAGTGACTATTTGTTTTCCCTAGATGCTCTTATGATCTCTGCTTTCCTTCATAGTTGGATAATTTAACTATTATGTGTCTTGGTGATTTCTTCTTGGGATTCAGTCTGGCTGGTGTTGTTTCAGTTTCCTGAATTTTCATTTATTACTCTGGGAAATTTTTTCTCTAAGAATCCCCTCACTATTTTCACTGGTGAATTCTCGTGTCTCTTGTTCCGGTAGTCCAATTATTCTAATATTGTTCCTCTTCATAAAATCAGACATGGCTCTCATGTTTGCTTCAGCATCTCTTTATTATTTAACTGTTTTCTCAGTTTGTTGAGGTCCACTTGGTTATCCTCTAGGTCACTGGTGGGATTCTCTTCAAGTCTGTTGGCAAAATCTGTTAATTTGCTATTGGATTTTGTTATTTCATCCCTTAAGTCTTATATCTCCGTTTAGTGAGTTGCCTTTACCTCCTCTATCATTTAATCATTTTTCCCCTGTATGACTCATATCCTGCATTATTCCAAGAAGCATTTTGAAAGTTTCTTTCTCTAGCAGGTCAACGTCTATTTCTTCTATGCAGATCATTAGGTTCATGACTTTTTCCAGCATTGTCTTCTGTTTCTCCTGCTTTTTTGTTGAGGCTATTGTGACTGGTTTCTGTTTATGTGTTGTTTTAGAGGAGCCTGGAGCCATTTTCCAGAGTCGGAGAGCACTGGACTCTCTTGAGGGGACTCACATGACTACTTCTATGAACTACCTGCAAGTAACTGCACTGGGCTACCACTATATCTTCCTGCGGTTTCACTCTTATCCAAGCTGACCAGTATTCCCTTATTTGGAATGTGAGTTGGATAGTCCTATCATGGGGTCCTAGTCAGTTGGTTTGGGGCCCACAAGGGTGACATTCCACTGGCTGATCTCTCAGTAAGCCCCATTAGTGTGTCTCATGGTGCTTGAAGTGCCTTGGGTTGTATGTGGTATTCCCCTCTGCAACTGGAGTGCCACAGATGGAATGTGGGTGTAGCATCCTTGGTGCAGAGCATCATAGTTGGAGAAATCACCACAGATGTTCCCACAGTAGTGTGGAGTACTCCCTACTGTAGGCAGGAGTTCTCCTAGTCACTTTTAGGACCTTGGGAATGTAGACTGGAGTTCCCCCAGGTGCTTGAAGGGGAAATACCCCAGGCGTTTGGGGTATAGTGGAGGACTGGGGTGATTTCCCCAGCTACACATAAAGCTAAATGTGGGTGGGACCTTCCCCAAGTGGACCATCAGGGTTGTCCTAGGTGGAGGGGAGTGTTCTGGGAGGCTGCTAGTGGCTTGTGAAAGGACACACACACAGAGAGAAGAGAAGCAAAAGAGAGAAAGGAGAAAACAAAGACAAGAGAAAAAAAACTAACACACAAAATACAAAAACAAAAGTAAGAACGGTCAAAAAAGAAAACAATATAAAAGGAAAACTGAATCTGCTGAGACTTCAGTGGGAAGAGATAGAAGAAGGGGGAAAGAAGAAATAGTAAAAGAAGAAGAGAAGAAAGAAAAAATAGATAGATATATATCTGAGTCCATGCCATGCTGTGTGTAGCACTGCCTCGTGCTGTGTGCAGCACTGTCATGGCGGGGCAGGCTGGCATCCTCCCCCTTGGGTGAGTGGAGGTCCCCTAGGGGGCAATAAACCAATAGTGGCATGTGAAAGGAAAAAGAGGGAGAGAAAAGAAACCGAAAAGAAGAAAGAAATAAGAGAAAAAAGAGAGATAGAAAAATGAAAGAGAAAGAGGGGGAAAACAACTGTTGTCACTAAGATTGACTGTGATGGAACAGAGAGAAGAAACTGAGAAAAGAAAAATCGAAAGAACAAAGAGATAGCTCATCCCTGATTACCGGAACATGGGGCTGGAGGGATTTAAACCCTGCCCCAAGGTGGCAGGTTCGTGTGCCCTTTCAGTGCAATGTCCCACCAGTGCTGGGCAAAATTATCCTAGTTGACAAGCTCACTGTAGATGCCTGACTGAGGTTTCCTCAGCAGCATGGAGTGTGGTGGACGACTGTCACAGCTGTCTTATGTGGTGTGTAGAGCTCCCACAGAGGGCAGGTTGGAGTTTTCCCTGCTATTTGGGTTGAGTTGCCCTAGGTGGGGGATAGTGGCCCAGAAATCAGAAGTGGTGTATGAAAGGAAAGAGAGGGGGAGAAAGAGGAAAAAGAGAGAAAAAGAGAAAAAAACAAAAACAGTCTCACCCTCATTGAGACTGAGTGGGGTGGAAAACACAGAAGGAGAACAAGAGAATAAAGAGAGGAGAACAAGAGTAATAAGTACGGAGATAATTGAGGCTTGATTGCCTGATCGTGGGGCTGGAGGAGTTCCAATGCTGCCTCAAGGTAGCAGGGTGGTATGACTGTTTAGTGTAGGGTCCCACAGATGCTGGGCAGAATGACCTTTGAAGGCAAGATCATAGCAGAGGCCAGGCAGCGGTTACTATAGTGGTATTAAGCACTGGAGTTCATTGGTATATATGAATCACTGCAGTGGAGGTGGGAGGTGGGGGGTGGGGAGTGGGAGGGGAGGGTGTTCCCTCAGCCCTCTGTGTAGAGCCCCAGGAAAGGCGGGAACTTCCTAGCTGTGTGTAGGATCAGCTGGGCTTGTTGTGCTCTGAGTTTTGTTTTGTTTTTTTAATCATTTTTATGATTAAAAAACTGGTTCTTACAGCTCTTATAACATCCAATACATCAATCATATCAAGCTTATTTGTACACATGTTGCCATGATCATTTCCAAAATATTTTCTACTTGAGTCCTCTTTTATCCCCTTCCTTCCCCACCCTCACACCCTCATGAATCCTTGATTAATTATATATTGTTTTATTATTTTGTCTCTTACACGTTCCCTTGTCTCCCTTCGCCCACATGATGGGAATCAGGGCAAAAATACACCCACAGAAAGGGTATTGTTTTATGTCTTCACCGGAAAGGGAGAGAGGGACCAGACCCTATTCCAGAGTGCCAAGTCTTGAGAGCAATACACTGACGTGGAACAGCAAACTAACAAAGAGGACAATACCAAGTGGAGCTATGCTGACCCACTCCCTAGAGGACATCACTGAAAATGCAGCCTGGGGAGGGGGTGGGTCTGTCCAGATCACCTTGGGAGCAAACTAAGAGTAGGGAGGAAGGGAGAGAGAAAGGGAGAATCTTAACATGGTCCACCAAGCTGCAGGGATGACATCCCTGCTCAGAGCAGACAATGCACAGAAAAGCCTTGTAATATTTATAGCAACAGATAGGTTCATTCTTCTCTCTCAGAGTATCTGTTGGGTTTGAGCCAGCCACTTTGCTGCTAGCAGTCCAAATGAAATCCCAAGATCCATTTGATGCAAATCCAGCATGATAGTTGATAACTTTGCGAAGTCTAGACCTATGGAACTGGCCAGTCAAGCTGTTGAGGAAGGGTTGTTGCTTCAGGTGAAGGGTTACACTCCTCAAGAGGGCAGTTGACAAGGATGTGATCCAGCTTGAATATTAGGTTATTAGCAGAGGGTCTAGCAAAGTGCTTAAGAGGAGAGATTGTGAGTTTGAATCCTGACCTCATCAATTAGCCATAATCTTGGCAAGGAATTCAACTTGTCTTTGCCTCAGTCCCCCCATTTATGAAATCATATCCCAGTAGTGTTTATCTCAGGGTGGTTGGGGGAATCAGCACGTTAACATATTCAAGAGCTTACAATGGTGCCTGACTCATGTGATGTCAGAGTAAGCAAATATTGTTGAAAGACCCTTTAATTTTAATAGAATTAAGAGTGAGAATGGAACTACCAAATGGTGGGTCTGGACACTCAGCTCACAGGAGAGGCAAACAGCCAGTCAAGAGAAGCATGATTGCCCCTCAGAGTCCTTCAGTCTGTCAGTGTAGGCCCTTTAATTGAGCAGGGCTGCACCTTTTGCCAGTGATGATAACAAAGGGTAGGGAAGGGCAGGTCCTATGGGCAGATATGAGTGATGTCTGAGCTCTTGAATCAAAACGAATGATGGCTCAGTCCTGGCCTGGAAGTCCTCTTGGTTAAAAGGCAATACCAAGTGCCACCTAGGATTCCAAACTGTCTGATCAGTCATGACTGTGACACCAGTCTGGACCCAAAGTTTTTCAACGTCGGTGAATTGGAATCTAGGTAGGACTGGAAAAATCAGGGGCCCAAGAAATGTTGATCTTCTTTGCCAGCCACAGCAGCATCACGTTGCACAGCAACCAAATCTTCGCCAGTGGAGTCATAAACATGGCCGCTTTGAATAGGTGTCATTCTCCTTTGAGACGCCTCAAAGGGCTCATCATACCTCTTCTCCAAATTTCCTGGTTCTGGTTAGTGTTCTGTTCACGTCTGTTTGGGTTTTGTTTCATTGGTCATGACAGCCATGGTTTGAAACCCTGGTTCAAAACGCTATAAAATCCTTTGCAATGTTGTTAGAGCAGTAAAAACAGCGAGGAGTCCTGAGGCTACTCAGAAATAGAACCAACTGTTTTCCCCTTAATGAGTCACCAGACGCGGTATTTAATTAAAACTGCATGGGCATCCTGAGAACGCAGACTACAGGAGTGTGGAGGGTTGGGGTGACACCCATTTGTTTGTCAGGATGGAGGGTCCACCTCCTCCACCTCTACCAACACCTGGCATGAAAGTGATGATTGCCAATGGACAGCCCAGTTGCCTTCACTCTCATCATTATCAGGAGGTCACCTATCATCGCCCCCTCCTCTATCTCTTCGGACATTCCCGGCTACAACAATGGAGACCATGACTTGATGCTTGGTGGCTTGCCACACTTTTCCAATCCTTTTCCTATGGGATGCTGCTTGTGAGAGAGGTTCCAAAGTCAAGTACGTTTGAGAAATGGTTTGCTTTGCATGCACTCCTCCCTACCTGGAAAGATGCAATGGACACAGGTATTTGAAAGGTCCCCCCAAACCCTCGTGTACAGAATTTTGCTTAGTTAACCCAGAGTTCCCCCAAATTTCTTATCATGGAATCACCTTTTCATTTTACATAACACCAGGAAGCATTATGGGGGTGCAGGAAAAGTCTCTGGAAAACATCAGGATGGCAGAAATCCCATGTGCCCCGCCCCTGAATCTCTCTAAACTTGTTCTTCATCCATAACAGGGATGAATACCTACCATGCAGAGTCATTGTAGTAAATGTAAAACACTCAGCACCATGCCTGCTGTACATTAAGCAAGCAATATATAGGAGTTAAGGTTATGTAGCAAGGAGTCTTCTGATATGGTGAATTCAGTGTTGGGTTGCTAACTACAAGGTTAAGAGTTCAAACCCACCAACTCCTCCATGGGAGCTCTCTGTCCCCATAATGAGGCAGCATGTTAGAAACTCTATCTAGGTTCTCTATGAATCACAGTCACCTCGATGGGGGTGGGTGTGGTTTTCAGGAGGGCAGTTGTTATTTATAGAACCCTCAGTCGTGGGGTGACCCAAATGGCTAAGCCCACAGTTACAAACTGAAAGGTTGGCAGTTACAATCCACTTACAAGTTCCTCAGAACAGAGACCCGGCTGCCTGTTTTCAAAAGCCTTGTAGAGGGTAGTTCGACTCTGAAATATAGGGAGTTGCCATGGATTCTAATCTCCCCATGACAAATTAGTGAGTGTGTGTGTGTGAGTATGTGTGTGTAGAGAGAATTTATGACCAGCTGCTCACTGATAAGTTGGCAGTTGAGTTCAGAGAGGTGCCTGGTCTACTTTAGAAAGATCAGTCACTGAAAACCCAGCGGGTCTGCTTTCATCTGACACACAGGGAACCACGAATTGGAATCCACCCAATGGCAACGGCTTTTCATTGTTCTTTGAGCAGGGACACAGAAGCAGAGAAGGCTAACATGGGGTGCAGGTGCTGAAGGTGAGAAGGGAGATTGGGAGCAGCCCACCTAGGGCAGGACCAGGGCAGGGAGTCGGTTTGGGACCAGCTACAGGCTGGCTGGAGCTAAGCCAGTAGACTTAAAGCCAGGGGATCCCTAAACCTCCTGGAATGACACCTGCCTAGCTCCAGAACTTTAGACAAAGCTGGGCCTGTGGGAGAGGTATACTGACCTTTCGCGGGACTTGAAGGAATCCCTGCTGGTGTAGTGGTTATGAACTGAGCTGTGATGCATATATTTAGTGATTCCAAGCCCCCAGCAGATCTGAGGGTCAATGACTGGGTTTTCTACACTCATGAACAGTGACAGTCTCAGAAACCCACAGGAGGTCGCTATAGATCATCATGGACTCAATGGCAGTGGCACTTTTGGGGTGAGTTGGGGGGGCTATTGGACACAAGTGCAGACCTTAGTGAGCTCCTGTCACAGCCTAGGTACTCTTGGCCCCATCAATGCTCTCATGAAGCTCATACTGCAAATCAATAAACAAATTAACCATCTTTTAGATCAGTGGTTCTCAACCTTCCTAATGCTGCAACCCTTTAATGCAGTTCCTCATTTTGTGGGGAAACCCCTCCCCAAACATAAAATGGTTTTCATTGCTACTTCATCACTGTAATTTTGCTACTGCTCTGAATCAGGTGACCCCTGAGTAAATGTTGTTTGACCCCCCCAAAGGGGTCATAATGACCCATGGTTTGAGAACCGCTGTATCAGAGGATGGGTGGGAGGGATTCTAAATATGGTGTCCAGGGGCGGCCATGTCTAAGGAGGTGAAATGAGTGGGAAGTAGAAAGAGATGTCTAATTCATTATCATCAACACCATCATCCCCTCTAAACCCCCTTATCCACCCAGGACCACAACGGGCTCCAGACCTCTCAGCATTTGTGTTCCTCTGAGTTCAGCTCCAGAAATGGTCTCGAGCAGTGTAGCAACTCTGACCTTGACCGGGAGCTAGGTGTCTGTTGATGAATCAATCCAGAAGGCTGTTGAATCTAAAGCCTTCAAATCCTAGGAGCCGATCACAGTAGAGAGTAGCCTCTGGTCATCCGCAGCAGTCTTTGTCTTTAGGTATCATCCATTTCTGCTTCGACACATAACTGCCCCACGGACAACAGACCAAACCTCGGCTCGCCCTGCGCCAGCCTTGCTCCAGATCCCACGTTGCCGCCACTGAGTCAGCTCTTCTTATTGAAGGCCCTCCCCTCTTCCCCTCCCCCTCTAAGACCAGCATGATGTCTTTCTCCAGGGTCTCTGGTCCCACTTGACAACATGTCCAAAGTACTCAAGATGATGTCTCCCCATCCTGGTGACTAAGGAGCATCCTGGCTGCACAGCTGAGACAGCTTTGTTCATTCTTCCAGGAGCCTGGGGTAGACTCAATACTATTCACCAAAACCATAATCCAGATACACGAATTCTTCTCTGTTCTTTCTGATCTTCTGTGCAGCGTCTGCATGCCTCTGAAGAGAGTGAAAGTACCAGGGCTTGGTTCAGGTGCCGCTGAGTTCTCTACGTGACATTTCTTTTGCTTTCGAGCATTTGGAAGAGGTCTTTGGTTGCAGATTGGCCCGGTGCGATACGTCGTTTGGATTTCTTGACTGCTGCTTCCAAGCGGCAACAAGAAACACAGGTAACGCGGTTGTAAACATGTTTCTGTGGTGGGAGGTCTTTAACCATCTGCCACTTGGTGGCTGGAAGCTGGAGCTAGGCGTGGAAACCTGCAGGGAAATGGGGGGGGGAAGGGCATGAGTGGAGGATCCTACAGCACAAGACTTGGGGTTGGGGTGGATGTGACTGCTTGGGAAGTACTCGTAGGCTGTATCGTGTTACTTCTGTAACTGGGGGCCCTTTAATACATCCTTCTTCCTGTGACTGTGCTCAAAGCAGGCGAGGAAGCAGGAAGGACATTGGCTATAAATGCCTGCCTGAACAACTCATATGGCCCAGCCAAGAGTGAACAATAAGCTGGTGTGTGTTTATGCTGCTCAGTGCTCCTATAAATTGATTTCTGTGTTGAAGGAGGGCAGCTGTGAGTCTAATGAAGACCAAGGATTCTGGAGAGCAGAAAACCTGCTCAGACCCCACCTTGTTACTCTTCTGCCTGTATGGTAGCTGCAAAAGTGTCCCAGGGGACAGACATAGCCCAGCCCTCATGTTCAGGGTCATCCCTCTGTCTCCACTGAAAAGGGTCAAGCCTGGCTGAGCTCCCTCCTTGGCCAAGCACTTCCTCAGCCAGAGAACTAATTGCCTCCATGATTCCTTCCAGCAAGGCTATCTTGCTGGTTTTTCTAATCTTCCTAACATTTTGCTTCTCAATAACCTGCGAACAGATGCTACAAGATTCTCTCTGAGGACGCCCCAGGTAGGGAGGGCAGAAGCTGCACGGCGAGGATCTTGGCTTCTCTCAGAGAAGAGAAAGCTCACTTCACATTGCTTAGTGATTTCCCTAACACGCAAACGCCTAAGTGTATGACTCTGTCTTTACTCTGGTGCTCCTTGTCTGCAAATGGGACAGCTATCTCGCCTCGTAAGGCCAGCAGGTGATTCAGTGTTTCTCACAGCACCAAGCACTCAACCAATGTCTAATTCACAGCCACTAGTGGCAGTCCCTAGTTACAAACAAGGTCTGTTCCCAAGCACATCTTTGTATGTAATGCCTAGGTAAGTTCAAGCAGGTGCATGTGGAGATGTAGTGGTTATGCATTGGGCTGCTAACCTTAGGTTCAGTCATTTGAACCTACCCGTTACTCCATGGGAGAAAGAGAAGGCATGCTACTTTAGAGACTGACACTTTCAGAAACCCGCAGAGGCAGCTCTGCACTGGTCCCTAGGGCTGCTATGAATCAGAATCGACTTGAAGACAGTGAGTGCATTTAAAAGCTGGATGTGCCGCCCGTGGAGGTAACCATGACGAGAAGTCTGTTTCAAGGAATGACTGGGCCAAACTTTTCAAAGCAGTTCTCCGCCTGGTTTATTTGGGTTCTACCTTGGGCTTAGCTTTTGGCTTTGTATGCTGAATCGGGATCTACAAGATTCCGCCGGTGGTTCTCAAAGATCAAATTTGCATAGTAGTACATGGTAAGTCAAGTAGGTGAGCCTAGTCACCTCAGGAACTACCTGTCCCTGAGTAGTCGTCGTTGCCATTGGTAGGAGCCGTTGAGTCATTTCCAATGTACAGTGACCTTGGCACTGGAAACACCACACCGTCCTCACAATTGTCCCTTGAGCCAATGGCTGCAGCCACTGTGTCAATCCATCTAGTTGAGGATAGTCATCTCTTTCGCCGCCCTTCCATTTTACCAAGCATGATGTCCTTCTACAGGGACTGGTCTTTCTTTATCATTTGTTCAAAGTATTTAAGACCAAAGTCTTGCCATCCTTGCCTCTAAGGAGCACTCTGGCCTTTCTTGTCCCACAACAAAGCCAATTGTTCTTTTAGAGAAGCAGGATTCATCTCTAGCACCACAATTCCAGTGCACTGATTCTTCTTTGTTTTCTTTATTCAGTGTCCAAATTTTACTTTCATATCAAGCAATAAAAGATGCCATGACTTGGGTCAGGCACATCATAGTCCTCTAAGTGGCATCTTTGATCTTCAATACTCTAAAGTTGTCTTGTGCAACAGATTTACCCAATTTACCTAATTTACTTTTTATCTCTTAACGGCTATTTCCATGAGCATTGATTGTAGATACAAGCAAGACAAAAAGTCCTTGATAGCTTCTACCTTTTCTCCATTTATCATGATGTTGCCTATTGATCCAGTTGTGGAGATTTTGGTGTTCTTACCATTGAATTGTATTCCACACTGAAGGCTACAAACCTTGATCCTCATACGTAAGTGCTTCAAGTCCTCCTTGCTTCCACCAAGCAAGGCTGGGTCATCTACATTATCCCTGGTTGTTAATAAGCCTTCCTTTCATCTTGATGACTTCTTCATATAAGCCAGCTTCTCTGGTTATTTGCTCAGCATACAGATTCAAATACATTTGATGAGAGGATATCACCCCAAAAAGACACCTGCCTAGTTTTAAACCATATAGTACTCCCTGTTATATGTACAAAACTGCCTCTTGATTCATGTACAAGTTTCACATGCGCACCATGATATGTTCTGAAATTATATTCTTCTCAAGGTTATCCATAGTTTGTTAAGATCCACACAGATGAATACTTTGCCTTGTCAATAAAACACAAGTAAATATATTTCTGGTATTCTCCACTTTCAGCCAAGGTCCATCAGTCATTAGCAATGAAAATATCTTTTGAATCCCACCTGAACCTCTGACTGTTCCCTGTAAATGTACTGTTGCAATTACTTTTGGATAAGTAGCAACAAAATTTTACTTGCATGTGATATCAAGGATATCGTGTTGTGTCCTTTGAATATTCTGTTGGGTCACCTTTCTTTGAAATGGATACAAATAGGAAGCTCTTCCAGTCAGTTGGTCAAGTAGCTGTCTGGTGGTTTTGAACTACTGACATTGCAGATCACAGCCCAACTTGTAACCTTGTATGCTAAATCAGGATCTACAAGATGCTGTGCCACAGGACTCCTTCCTCAGCATAAGAGGAAGAGGAATACTGGAGTCACTCTTGGACTTGAGCAGTGCTATGTAGTAATTGGGAAGACAAAGAAAAGAACAGGTCCTAGATGGGGAAGAAAGGATTTCTGATGTGGGCATTAGCCTTTATTTCCTTGAGCTGTCAGAGCCGAGTACTATAACCCAGGTGAGTTAAAGCAACAGAAATGGGGCATGATTCTGAAATCTGAAAGTCTCAACCCCAGGTGTGAGTAGGGCCCTGTTCTCTCTGAAGGCTGTAAGGGAAGATGTTTCCTTGTCTAATGCCATTTTCTGGTATTTTCTGTCAATCTTTGGCATTCCCTGATCAATACAGTGAATTATTTACTATGACTCTCTTAGCCTGTTAAACCCGCCACCAAAGAACCTTTGTTTTCCCGGTGTGTCTGAGTAAGAAGGTAGAGGAAGATACTGATTGGATTCTATGGTTAAGCTAAGAATGCTTGTTCACAGGGCTCATCGCAATAGTCATCCTGAGCGGTACAGACAAAGCCATTGTAGAAGAATGCAGTGGGGGGTAATCACACAATCAGCAACATAGACAGGCATGGAAGGCATCCTGTGGACTCAGAGAAACGGGTGCATTAAACCTTCCATGATCCAGGAAACAGCTGGGACACCAGGGGGCCAGCAACAGTCAGACTAGGAGCCAACTCATAAGACAGAGCACACTGCTCCTGTAAAGAGCCAGTCCTGCAAGCTCACAGGGACAGTTTCATCCTGTCCTTCAGGGGTCCGAGGCGTCAGCATCAACTCAATGGCTGTGCGTGTGGTATGAGTGTGGCGTGCTTGGCCACAATGTAGAAAGGCAGGCAAAAAGAAGAAGACCTTCAAGGTACAGTGCCACAAATGGCAACAACAAACAAATGGCTCAAACATAACACTTGTGAGCAGAGCACAAGTCCAGGCAGTGCTTTGTTCTGTTGGGTATAGGAACGGACTCAAGGACACTCAACGATCCTCTTACATCTGCCTTTTAGCTACATGAACTTCCTTTTCAAAACACAACCCAAACCTATGCACGTACCTACGTCTCCAGCAGACCCCAACTTGCTCCAAGCCACCACCATTGCTTGACAGTCTCTTAACCTGCCTGCCGCTTCTCTCCTTAGGCACCCAGGGTATTGCTTGCTGGTTATGTGCATGAATCACTCCCATCAGGTTTTGCACAGGAACCCCTCCAGATAAAATGCCCAGGTGGCTGCCGGTAGCTCCTAAAGTGGCACCCATAGAACTTAGCTTCGTTTATGAGCCTCATGGCCACGGCTATCTTTGCCCTCATGTCAGACCCTCTCATACCACCCTCTGTGCTCCAGCCACACTGACTTTGAAGTGTTTCGAACAGGTCAGGCCTGATCCTGCTGCTCTGCTTTGCATCTGTGGTGCACCGTGCACAGTGTGAATTGCTGTCGAGTGGTTCTAAAGGCAGGAAGGCTGCGGGGTGCCTTATGGAGAAAATGGATGTGTTCAATAAGCTGCATTCCAGCATGGGTGGCAGGGCTGCAGGCGATGAACTCAATGCTAGTGAATCAACTATACGCATACATACTAAGTAAGGCATCTCTCACCAGAAACATGGGCAACAAAGTCATACATTAGCCAATTGATGGAAGAGTTGTAACCAGAAGCTTGCAGGACCGAGTCCTATATTTTCCGTAGAGTCAGGTGAACCAATGGAAACTAGTATGTCACCCGCTGTTTAGAGGGACTTTAGAGACTATAACCACCATGAATGATAAAATACCTACCCGATGCTGTCTCTTCTTAGAACAGAGCCTCAAGCAAAAATGAAAAACAAAAACCTCATGGCCATCCAGTCTGGTCAGCCTCCTAGTGAACCACAGGAAAGAACTTCCCCTGTGACTTCCTTGAAGCTGTCAATCTCTACAGAAGCAGGAAGACTCATCTATTCCCCTCGGGGCAGCTGGTGGTCTCAAACTACTGACCTTGTGATTAGCAGCCCAACACATAAACGATGCCACCAGGGTTCCTTGGTGTTGTCTGCCTCAGACATACATACAGAAAAAGACATGGGGGCTTCCAAGAGTTCATAGGGAAAACTCATGATCTTTCCTTTCATTTTTTCCCCCACAAGCTTCTTGAAGGCCCCTCAGCTATCAGACACACATGCACCTCAGAAACCAAGCTCACTGCCATTCAGCTGGTTCGGGCGCATCATAACTATCCTATAGGACAAAGGAGTTTGGGTTTCTGAGGTTGTCAGTCTTTATGGGAGCAGGAAGCCTCATCATTCAGTCATGAAACAGCTGCTGGGTTTGAAACCCTGATCTTAAGGTTAGCAACCTGGCCCTGTTAGCAACATGGATGGTCAGCAAACTTTTAGTATCTGCCGTTGCGGCTACCAGCTTGTCCAACTTCATATGATGAGACATCTATTCCTCCTCTGTACTACCCCCAGGTAATAGCTGTTCTCCACCTGTGAATATCCTTTGTTATCATTGTCAGATGCCGTCAAGTCAGTTCTGACTTCTGCACAGCAGAAGGAAACACACCCTATCCTTTGCCATCTGCACCATGGTATTAAGTTTGATCCCATGATAGCAGTCACCAGGTCAATCCATCTCATGGAGGGTCTTACTCCTTTTCCCCCCGCTACCCTTCCACTTTAATGAAGCATGGTGTCTTTTTCCAAGGATTCCCCCTCCACACTTGACACCATGTCCAAAGTTATGTGAGACAAAGTCTCCCCATCCTCGCTTCAAAAGAACATTCTGGCTGTACTTCCAAGGCATGCACCTCCTGTGGGATTCTGAGTCTGTAGATCTTTATGGCAGTAGATAGACCCCTCTTTTCATCCTCAGAAGAGCCAATGGTTTCAAGACCTTATCGTTAGCAGGCTAACTCATAGACCCCTATACCCCCAGGGCTCCTTTTGTGTGAGCTTCAGCCAGGTGAAATATGGCTTTAAAATGTGGGCTGCCATTCTGGACAGGGTTGGTCTGAAACAGTAACCCTGGGAGAGACACAGGGGTTATGGAGAGCACTCAGTGAACAGCAGCTAACCTTACCCCTCCCTTCTCATCTCCTGGGGGCTCTGGCGGTGCCTTGGATCAAACATGGGTCCAGTTATGGAACAATTGGTCTGAGCCCACCAGACACTCTGCTGGAGGAAGACGTGACGGTCTGCTCTTGCAAAGATTTACCGCCTGGAAAACCCTCCAGGGCAGGTGCACTCTGTCCTTCAGGGAGGGACAGCTGGATGGCAGTGGGCTCCCCTGAGTTTGCTTTCTCACTGCCTGACTTCTGTTCACCCTCTCTCCTCTCTTTGTATTCTCTCCCTCTTAGACCCACTCTCTCTCCTTTGGGTGCTTTCTCTCTCTCTCTCTCTCTCTCTCTCTCTCTCTCTCTTTCTTTCTTTCTTTTTTTTTTTTTTGGATCCTTGCCCTGGTGGGAGTAGGAAGCCCAGCCTTGCTCCTGCAGAGCTGCTGCTGAATTTGAACCGCCGACTCTGTGGGTCGCAGTCCCGCACACAACCACTGCGCCACTAGGGCTCAGCCCTTGGGTGCTTTCTCTTGACCATGTGCTGGTCCTGCTGCAGCAGCCTCTCCCCTAGCAGGCTCTCCTCCTGCAGGCAGTGCCCAGCGGCAGCCAGGTCTCATCCTCTGCTGACTTAGCTGTCGTTGTAAATCAGCCCCGATAATTCGCCATCTGGTCCCGGCCATTAGCAGCGGGTTGAGAGAGCCAGGCAGATTCGGGCTGGAGGCTGGTCGCGGAACCAGCCCTGCCCCCCCGCAACCCCCCCACCCTGCCCCTGAAAGGCAGCCAGGGAAGCTCCATCAGTATTGAGGCTGGCATGGCAATCACACAACAGCCGCTGCCAGGTCTCGGAGCCAGGCCACCAATCACAGAGCAGCCAGGGGCCATGGAGGGTGGAGGGTGCCTGGGAGCCTGGCAGCTGGTGCCATGAGCAGGCAGCAGATGGATGGTTGGGAGGCAATGGCACCGAGAGAACTGCTGGGCAGTGCCTGGGAGCATGATGTTCAGTACTTAGGGGCCTTGTTACCTTCACTACAGCTGCAGGAAAGGACATCAGGGAACAGAGTGGTGTTCCTATCCAGCAGCAGCCAGTGCCAGGCCATCTTGCAACCATCAGCCTGCCCAATCACAGAGCCCGTCAGCCAGAGGGAGGTCCCTGCTGTCCCCTCCAGTGAGGCCAGAACTCATGGGAGGAGGTCTGGGCCACAGCAAGAAGAAATAATGAGGCAAAGCAAAGCAAAGCAAGTGAGTTTAGAACCCAAAGCAATGCTTTAGAACAGAGTAGAGTTGTCCCATGGTGGTTCCAAGGAGGACAGCGTTGTCATCTTCTCAGGAGGAGCAGACCCTGGGTTCGAACTGCTGACCTTGGGTTAGCAGCCTGGTACTTTACACACCATGCCACCAAACTCCAAAGCTCACTGGCCTTGCACTGGTTCTGATTCACAGCGACCCTATAAAATCGTGGGTTGTTGAAATGGTGACTGCTTAGAAGAGCAGCCTCATCTCGCTCCCACGGAGCAGCTGGTGGATTCAAATTGCTGACCTTACAGTTAATAAAGCAACTTCTAATGCACTATACCACCAAAGAGCCCCTCTGCCACCGGGGCCATTTAAATAAACTTTCCATAATGAATGAATGGGCCTCGAAACATCTCAATCTTCCTGGTGTTGCTGTAGAATGTACAAGTGGGGCTCTGGTGACCCAAGTTCCAGTCCTGTCTCAGCTCCTGGGAACTAGCTGGACAAGCTTCTCTGGCCCTCAATCCCTTCAGCCAGAAAGTGAAGAGATTGGACTGAGCCCATGAATCTTAGCTAAGGGGGTATTTAACAATGTGTGTGGCCCTTCGGGTTGTCACAGTGATTGTAAGGGGTGTGATGGCATCAAATGGGTGAGGTCAGGAATGTCTATGTACCTACAAAGAACTCTGGGTGAAGTCGGGAATATCTTCACCTCCAAAGAACTGCCCCGTGTAAGACAAGTGATCCTTCAAAAGGCCAATAGCACCCTTCTGAGATCATGACTTCTAATTCCTGCAGGTAGGACATCCACTCAGTCCAGAGATCCACCCATCTACCCCGGGTCTTCACCCGTCTCGCATATTCCCAGCTTACCTTCTAGCTAGCAGCACCTCTAAGTTTCTTTGCCTGTGGCCTTTGGGAGCTGGATCCCACTCCAATAGCCCCTGTGGCAATGTGTACTCTGAGGCATCCACAGTTCCTGGCAGTAGCCCTTAGCCAGAAATGAACAGAAGTGACTATATGAATTCCCCAGAGGCCTCATCTCGTGAGTGTGCTTACCCTGAGGCTTGTTTGATACCCAAACCCAAAGCCACCCGGCGTGGGGGTAGAGGGGTGTCTTGCCTCAATTGTCCACAGTGGTGCCCTCTGGACTTATTCTTCTCCTTGCCTCCCTTCCCTGGCTGCTCTGCCTTGACCTTCCAAGACGAAGGACACTTGAATCAGAGTTGGCTTTGGGGAAGCCCTGGCTAAGACAATAACCTTGAGGTTTTCTGATCCGAGTTAGCCAGAGAGGTTGGGAAACTGATTGTCTCGCTCAGCTGAGAGGAACTTAATTCAGAAGGGGTTACACCACGGGCTCCTAACCTCAAGATCCGAAGTTCGAAACCATTAGCTGCTCCTGGGACAAAGGCAAGGCCAGGTATTCCTTTAAAGAGTGACAGTCTCAGAAGCCCACAGGGGCAGTTCCACCCTCTTGTCTAGGGTTGCCGTGAGTCAGCACAGACTTGAGGGCAGTGAAGAGGGCACACGAGGCCTCCAAAAGCTTTTCATCACCGCAGAGAGAAACTCGTCGCTCGCTAAGTCATTCCTCCTCCATCCTCCCTCTCCCAGCTCATAAACCCAATACCACGGAGTTGATTTTAACGTGCAGTGAGCCTACAGAACAGAGCAGAACTGCTCCATAAAGTTTCCCATGATCATAAATCTTTACAGAAACAGCCAGCCTCATGTTTCCTTCCAGGAACACATTACTAGGGTTGGAATCACCAACCTCAACATTTGCAGTCCAATGCACCACCACCATCACACTATCAGGAAACTTTCACCAGCCCCGGGCAACCCCACCTCTACTTCCAACTCTCTGCATTGGCTGGCTCTGTGTACTTCCTACCAGTGAGGTCATGTGACACCTGTCCTTTGGCTTCTGACTTATTTCATTGAATATGCTTTATCCAGGTTTATACAGGTCTGAAGCCTCATTTTCCCTCGTGGATAGAAAAGATTTCATTGTCTAGATAAAGGACGCTGGTGGCATGGTGGTTACCCAGGGGTTGATAACCACCATGTCAATATTTTTAAACCACCAACTGCTCTGAGGGAGGGGGGTGCAGGAAGACTTGACTTTCTATTCCTGTAAAGACTTACAGTCTGGAAAACCCGCCGGGACTGTTCATTTCTGTTCTGTATGGTCTCTACCTGTCAGAACCAAGTTGATGGCAATGAACTTTTTTTTTCTTTTCTCTTGTGGTGATATAGTGGTTAAAATGCTCAAATGCTGACCACACATACATATGTTTTATTATATACGTGTGTTTTCCTCCCTGATCCGCCATGCTCTTACGTTCTCCCTGCTGGAGATGTAAATAGGATGGCTGGCACTGCACACAAGGCAGACACGAAGCAGCGGGCTCTAGCTATGTCAAGCTGTCCTCTGAGAGCACCACGCCTTGGCTCCGCCACAGCGCTCTCTCTCATGACATGGACTACCTAGAGGAAACTGACAGAAGCACCAACTTGGAAGTGCCAGGGGGGTCAACAATCCAATGGCAGGGGCAGCCATCATGGCCCCCTTACCCCACGTGAGTGGAAAGAATGCTTTGTTTAACCTTTCGTGGTGGGTTGGGTGAAGAACAAACCATCGGTTATGCATCCAGTGACTCACCCACATTCTGTCTCATCTCTTCTCATTTGCTGCACCCCTCTCTAAGTGGCATCACCCCTCCCACCTCCTTCCTGTTTCGTGGCTTCTTTTCTCCTCCTGCCCCACCCCTTCCGAATTTTGTCCTGAGTTAAAGACCGCTCTTTAGAGCCCCAATGGTTGACGAGTCTAAGATGTTCCTACTTCATTAGTGCTACTGTTCCCCTTATAGATACATCTGTGGTTGGGTAGACAGTTGAGTCACAGGTGGGAGCTCAGTTCTAGAACTAAATGAGGACCATGGGTGACAGTCTTGGGGTGGGTCTCTCCACTCTCTCCCCATCAGCAAGCCTCATTTCTTGCATGATGTTGAGTTGTGCTCCACTTGTTTTGTTTCCCACTTCCTGTGCAGGACTTTCTAAGGAGATCCCTTTCAGAGCAGTTGGGTGGACATTTCTAAAGCATTCAGAGGACCGATTGAGAGATAGGGGGTGAGTTCCTCATAGCAGGGGCCAGCTCTGTCAGTCGCTCTTGCATTGACTCTCCCTTTCTCACCAGATTTCTGGTTCTTGGGGGCGCATATCCCCAGACACAATACCCATGGCCAAGACCCCGTCTCACACATGTTTTGCTTTGGGGAGAACCCCAGTGTGATGGGTAGGTTTGTTATGCCAACATGGCCACAGATAATTGGTAGGTCTGTTGTGACAGCATAGCCAATGAACACATGGGATGAATTGGAGGGCAGAGATAGGAAGGGCTCAGTGAGTCCTGCCCTCTCTCTTGCTTTTGGATCTTCAGACTAGCTAGCTGCTTTGTTTGTCCTGTGCCTCGACCTCCAAGCCACACTACCTGTGTGACACCTAATCTTGGACTGTGGAGCTGTGAGTTGAGGTTCCTTCAAGCCCTACTTTGCCCCGCTCCTGGGATATACATCTCTTGAGCTGGGGACTCTTGGACTCTGTCATCTGGCTGACTGTTGGTGACCTGCTTTGCTGTTTGCTGCCTGTGACCAGATAGCCTGAATTGCTCTACAGAGGACTACTCAGCGACCCTCAAGACTCCAAGGACTGACGGTCTACTAGCTGCCTCACGCAAGTGAGTTGCACCGAGCCATTTGTACTGCTTTATAGGTAGTTAACTGTTTATTTCTTATCTTATATACCCTTCTCTCTATATAAATATATAAAGAGAATTACTAGTGTCCTGGTTTTATTTCTCTAGAGAACCCTCTCTGATACACCCAGGCTTAGGTCCTTCTAGTCACTGGGTCATCTTGAGCAGCCTGCTCACTCTCTCTGGGCCTCAGTCTTTCCAGCTGCATCGTGGGTATAGATTTCAGGCACCTTTTCCCAAGAGTCCTCCCTCTGTTCACCTCTGGACTGTCCTCACTTATCCCTATCCCCGAGACAGCCCTGAGGAGGAGACTCCTGGGGTAGGGCCCATTCCATCCTTCCTCTGCCTGTGGGGGTGGTATGACTGACTTGGTTCAGCACCATCTACACAATCAGCATGGAAGGAAAGAGAAAAGAACAGGCAAAGTGTTCATTACAAAGTGAAGCAAAGCATAAAGGGGTGAAAAAAGTCATGGGCCTGAAGCTAAATCATGCATGGGAAGGTAGAGAGGACAGAGATTGCCAAGCAGACCCTGAGCCCATTAAAAGAGCATGAGAAAGAGAAGCCCTTGACAGCCAGGATCAGGGGTCAAGCACACAGCAGGATGCTAATTTGCTATGGTGTCTTTGGTCACATGTCACCTAGGGCAGAGAAAACTCTGACTTGTCAGGGCATTGCTGAGGGAACCAGGGGAGGAGGGAGGAGATCAGGAGATGGCAGGAGGGCCTTGGGGACAGGCTGGAGGTGCAGACCTGGAAACTGTGGCTGCCACTGGGCTCACCCATTCCTTCTATGCCCTCCCACAGCCTCTACGCTCTGCTGAGGGCTGTGGGCTGTGGGCTATGGCCTGAGAGACGCCCATGTGCTGTTCAGAGTCAACTCAACAAGCCTGTCCTGTGGGCCCAACTGTGCAAGGCCATGAGCAAAAGGACCACAATCCCTGATCCTGCAGAGTTTCCAGTTCAGTGTGCAGACAGCTACTCGATGGAGTCTTGGGATCACTCCCTACTGCTGGAGCTTCAAGAAAAGTTTCCAGGAAACAGTAGAGGGTCTGCTTATTGGAAACCCTACCTGAGGCATGTGATCCCTGCTCCACAAATGGAGTGGCTGGGTAGAGGGGAGGACATGATAGGCAGAGGGAAGGACCTCCCTGTTTAAAGGTCAGGAGGCAAGAGTGGGCATAGCAGGTTCGAGAGCAGCAGGTTGGCCCTTCGCCAATAGCTGAAAGACACTGCTTGCTGGGGTGTGTGCCTCTGGGGCTGCCCACCCATGGCCATGAACTTCACATTTTCCCAGGACTCCGGGGTAACAAGGACTGGATCGTAGAAGGAATGGCTCTAGCTGGGTGCTTGAACCCTAGACCCCTGGCAGCATAGGATTCCATATCAAGATGGAACCTGAGGAAGGTCATCTCTTTAAAGGCTGGATGGAGGGCTGAGCCCTGGTGGTGTAGTGGTTGAGTGCGGGACCGTGGCCCACAGAGCTGGCGGTTCAAATCCATCAGCAGCTCTCCAGGAGCAAGGCTGGGCCTCCCACTCCCACCAGGAGGCAGTGATGCCCACAAAAACAAACAAACAGACAAAAGGGGCAGAAGGGTATCATTCATGAAATTCCTCATTCAACAGACACTAAATGTCTACTGGCTAATAGCCTCTGAGCATTGGGGATTCAGGAGCCACAAAGAAAACTGAGCTTTGTCCAATCCCTGACCTCCCCATCCCACCTACCACTACCCACAGCCAACTCACACAGGGCTAATCATAGACCCACACCTCAAATAAGTGGCGGAAACAAGAAAAACACGCTTGATTTCTTTCAACTTTTTATTGTGAATTAGCCAAAAGTTTACAGAATGGAGCCTCCATCTTGCATTCAGCAGTTCATACCCATTCGGTTTCAACGATCCCCTCAAAGTAATAACACATATCCAGCTGCCTCGCTGCATTTCCTGCTTCCATTCCTCCCCCTTTTCTAGTTCTCTGAGCTGTAGCCTTGGAGAAAGGCAGTCCTTCTGATCTGAGACGATTGACTTTCTTAACCACAGGAGGAAGTTAAGTTGGAGACCTGAAGAAAGTCAAAGGACGTGATCTCTAGATTCTCACGTGTCTCTCGCTTACCAGGAAGCGGCTCTCTATTTTGAGTTTGAATTTTGATTCACATCCCCCCTTCCACTCTGTCCAGAACCTTCCAATATGATCTTCCTCAGAACAACAGGCACCATCTGGTACTTCAAGTCTCAGGGTTGTAGAGATTAAGAGCTGCAGGGTCCATTAGTCTGTTGAATTAGCTGGATAGCTATTTATCAGGGATCTCAACAGGTAGCTCAGGACTGCTAGGGGAAACTGTGTTTTGGAAATCTGCCCCATTGTTTCATTCCTTCACTTGTTCTTCCCCTGTTCCGCCTTCCCCAGTACTGAACTCCCACTGTCTGATCCATGATGTTCTCTGTTGTTCCCGTCATTTCATCTACATTCCAGCCAACCAAACAGAGGAAGGTGTGAGAGAAGGGTACTCTCCTTTTGAGGATATTCTCCAAAAATTTTCACATCTAATTCATGTCTCATTGTCTAATATTTAGTCAAATGATTACATCTGACTGCAAAATCAGATGGGAATAGAGACCTTGTTCTATGAGTCCATGTGCCCAGCTGAAAATCTGGAGTCCTGGCACTATGAACAAGGAAACCCTCCTGTCATCAAGGCTTACAGATTGATTTGCTAAACCCAAAGTTACCAGTTCAAAACCACCAACCACTAGAAAGATGAAGCTTTCTACTCCCTTCAAGATTTATGATCTCAGAAACCCACAGAGGCAGTTCTCCCCTCTCCACCAGGGATGCTCTGAGTGGGAATCAACTCGCTGGCTGGGACTGGGTTTCTGGTCACTGTGGGCAACAAGTGACAATGCTTTCAGGGAGGAAGTCCTCTTTGCAAGAAAGCAGTACCTTCTCCAGATGAGAATGGCAGAATTCTGAGCTAGAACATTCCATGGCTGCACCTGTTTATGGCCTCCATCAGAGAATTTTAGATTGCTGTTAGGGACTGGAAAACTGATCCCTTATATGTCCTTAATTCCAAGGTCGAATTCTCCCTTTCCCTTTTGTCCTAGTTCTCAGTAGATCCTTTGAATTTCTAAGTCCATCTCAGCTGCTGCTCCCTGGAGCCTGGTTCTCAGGCACTTGGTTACCAGTGAATGCAAGGATCTCTAGCAGCAAGACCAGTGGCAAGTGGCCACCAAGGAGTATAATCCCTCCCCCTTTCACCCACAGGGATATGGTTAGAGTGCTGAGGCATTTTTTCTAAAGCAGTGGTTCTCAACCTTCCTCCTGCTGGGACCCTTTCATTCAGTTCCTCAGGTTGTGGGGAACCCCCAAGCAAAAAATTATTTTCATTGATATTTCATCACTGTGATTTTGCTACAAATCGGGACATTCCTGTGAAAGGGTCATTCAACCCCCAAATGGGGTCAAGATGGTTGAGAGCTGCTGTCCTAAAGCCTTCAGACAGCCCACTGGGATCCAGCTCCGGTTACCTGCAGGGATGCCCAATTTGATTATGCATCCTTATATTAGCAGACTGACCTCCCTCGTCCCTGCCCCCTTTGCCCTTGCTCCTGCTCTCCTGGTCAACTGCCTGCTGGAAGAAGGTGTAGTGTTAGTTGTTGTTTCCTGCACAACTTAGGTCGTCACAGGTGGGGGAGGGGAGGAGAGTCCTGACCTTCTGGTTCATTTCTGATTTGTTGTCCTTGGTTGGCATGGAATCCTCTCAGACGAAAGGTGGGTCCATGTAACAAGAGGAATGTTGCCCAGTTTTGCATCTTCACGATCACTGGCATGTCTGAGAGTCCTGACAAGGTCACCGTGTCACTGCATCCCCCACATGGGCTCCCTCTCCCTCACTGATACCCGTCACCCTCCTTGACCAAACACAATGTCCTTCTCCAGGGCTGGGTCCCTCCCGATGAAGGTCCCAAAGTGAATGAGTCAAAGTCTCAGACTAGAGTCCGTGAACAATAGGTTTCCTATCCTTGTTTGAAGTGTCTCATTATAGTTTGGGTGATAGTTTGAAGAGCCACTCCATCCAAAAGATTATACACATTTGTTTCATGACATTGTACCAGCAGTCTCCCCCTTCCCTCTGTGCCCCCTGTTTCCATGTATCCATATTTCCTGCCCATTCTTGCCTCCTGAGCTGTCTTTGGGGCAAATGTTGCCCCTTAGGAACCCTGATGAAGTAGGACTTATGAGTCGGTCTGTTAACCACAAGGTATGTAGTTTGAAATCATGGCCACTCCATGGGGCAGGGGGGAGGGGGAAATGAGGAATTATTCCCCTATAAAGATTTATAGCCATAATCGATGGTACTGAATGATACAAGCCCAAGTTGTAGAATCGGAGGATGTTTCGCTATATATATTTTAGCCACAATTAGAAAAAAAAATAATTGCACAAATAACCATGAGTACATGGAAGAAGAAAATGTTCTAGAATTAAGCATGGTGACAATTATACAACTCTTCTTGGAATGATTGAATCATTGACACGTGGATGACATGCTAATAAAGCTGTTAAGAAGAAAAGGATTCACAATTTCAGAAATTCACAAAGGCAGTTCTGTTCCACGGGGTCACTGTTAGTCAGAATCAACTCAATGGCAGTGAGTTTATTGCTTTTTGATTTTTAATTTGCACAAGTAGATTACCAGGATTTTCTTCTTACTCAATCTTAGTCTGGAAGGTCTGCTTTAACCACTCTTCATGGGTGACCTTCCTGGCTTTTGAAAGGTTGGTAGCGTGACTTTCAATGCCATAGTTGCATGCAGGCCACCAAGAGAGAATGGGTAATAGTTATGTTTCTTTCTGTTTCAGGAACTATCTAAGGGAGCTTTGAGCTGAATTTAGGAAAGTCAAGCTCCATTCCTAGTCCATGACTTACCAGTGGCAAGTCTTGGGCTATGTGTGCTATCATTATCTGTCGTGGTGATTGGGGAGCAGCATGCTAACCTCGGGGACCTGTGGTGTGTTCCCTCTCTTCAGAGGCATGACAAGGTTGAGTAGCCTGTACCCCTGTTGCACAATGGAGTTAGATGAGGGCATGCAGGGGGCTGTGTCCAGAACACTGCTGGATGGACGTGACTTCTCTTCCTTCTGCCAGGATTCTAGAAACTTCCTTAGATCACAAAATAAGTCCCTTCATTAGGCTAAGAGCTTGCTGAGCGAAAGGGCTGGGTCTTCCATCAGATTGGGGCTCCCTCAGAACAGAGCTATGTCTTCCCTTCACAGGGGGGCTCTCGGAAGCAGGTGTCAGTAATTTTTCTGTCCCTCCTACCAGCTCAGTAACCTGTTCCACTTCCCTTCTTCATGCCCACCCCAGTATCCAGAGAAAGAAGATCACGTTCTTCTTTTAGGCAAGTACACTCCCCTCCTGCTCACTGTCTGTGACCTTACTGTGGCCGAATTAACTACCTCACTCATGCCTTCTCTCTAGCTACTCCTTCCCTCTGCCTGTGTAGATGAGGATTAACATGCTACATTATGCAAAGGGCAAGCTTACCCTTCGGTGATTAAAAGGAACATCGTGCTTCAGGCAGAGTAATCCAAATTACAAAGTAGAAATCGCTGCTTTTTACCAAGAGACAAACAGAGATGTGCAGTGCCTTGCTCAAGCTCCCCCAGGGGTATGCAAAGCTGACATAGGCTTCTGGGGGATAGTGCAGCTGGGGCTCCCCTGAGGATGTCCTGGGTCTCTCTTGTCTGTCTCCCCACCTCTAAACTGACAGAGAAGCTAGAAGGAGGAGAATGACCTTTGCTCAGAAAGAATCAATCCCTCAGCCTGTCACACTTATTAGACGGCATCAGTGATCCAGCACCATCTCCCTAGCCCCTCAGAAAGGACAGGCTGCAGCAAGAGCAATGTCTTAAGTGGGGACAGGAATGGAGAAGAGCTCACAGAGTCACAGTCTAGACTGAAGCCTCACCATCCTACCCCGATGCCACTCCTGCCAACCTGCTTCCTGTCTAAGAACCCCACCTCCTTTCCATCACAACACAACTGTGTTCGTCCAAGTAGACTAGAGAAGCAAATTCATAGACATGCATATGGATATAAGAGTAAGGTTTATATACAAGAGGAATGGAACATTGAGAAAGCATCCCAACTCAGTCCAGTTCAAAGTCATAAGTCCGATATTAGCCCATATGCCTTATCCCATTCTATAAAGTCTCATTCGACTCATGAATTCACAGGCCAGTAGGTGCAGGATCCTGGGACTGGCCGGGATCTCCCCATGACTTCTCGCTTCCAGGGCTCAGGGTCCATCAACAACATCCAGTGGTGGTAGAAGCAACTCAGCATTGGCAGTGGTCTCCACATGGCTTCTTCAGCTTCAGAGGTCTGGTTCCGTTAGGGTAAGGTCATGTGACTTGTCCTCCAGCTCCTCCAGCTCCTTGGACACTGCCATCTTGTCTTGTCTGTAATTCGTTGTCTCGAAGACTGACTCCCAACAACAGGGGAGATGGCTTCTCATCTACATGAGGGAAATACCACGAGATTTCCCAGAAATCTCAGGAGAAAGTCATGCCCACACAGAGGCCTCATTGGCTACTCAATGGCTATCTCCAGATTAACAGGCTAGACTCCACCTCTAGACTTCCAGTCATGAAATTGACATCAAGCACATGACCACCACAACAACTAAGAACCAACAGGCAGGAGTTAGATCTGGTAGTAAGTCATGATACCCCGTCATTTTCTAGGGCATCTTCCCACTATGTATATCTATAATCTCCCCGGTTGTATCAGTTTCCCTCTTTTTGTCTGTCCTTTCTACCTTCATTTAGTGACTCAGTGACAATGACCATCACCTCTGGGGATATCACCGAGTACTCAAGAGCTATGCTTCTCATTATCATGGTTGTTGTTGTTGTTGATTTTTCCCAAAGAGGGGACAGACATGGAAAAAGTAACTGCTGTCCAGTAGTAGCTGAGATGAAGTTAATGGGTATTACAGGTATATTAGAACTTAAATTCTGAGCACCCCATTTGTAAAAAAGCTATGAATGGCAGTGATAGCCCAATATCCATTTGCAACATCTCCACATAATTTAAGCTTCCATTGGATGCTTTCTGACCATAAACCAAGGATGAAGGCCATCTTGCCTTCTGGCAGAATGATTTGGAAATTGAGTTACCACCACTTGTCTCTGGCCTGCCCAGGGAGGGGAAGTCGCTCTTGGGCGCTCGCCTGGGAGTATGCTTGATGGAGATCATTGTACTGAGGGTCCTTCAATCATATCCTATCCGTTGTGCCCTGACAGCCTTGCTCAGAAGGCCGTGGACCAATCTTGTAGGTGTCCCCATCCTGCTGGGTCCTGGTTCTGTTCCTGCTCCTGTCATCACCCTTGTAACTGTGAGGTAGTGAACTGCCACCCATCAGGGATTTGTGGCAGTTCCTGTTGTTCTCTCCCTTATTTAGCCAGCTTCCTGCCTGTGAATCCTTAGACATCATTTGGACCTCCTGCTAGTGTGTCTGTATCTTTGTGTAGCCTTTGATTCTTTTAAGACTTAATAAATGTTCTCCTTTAATGATATTTGAGGTGGAGCTGCTTTTGTACCTGAAAACATAGGAAACATATAGGGTGTCTCATCTAATCTGGGGGAAAAATCTTACATCAGAAAGTTAGCTGGGACAATGTAATGAGTCTTTACTATTCACTCATTGGTTCATTTATCCACTACTTTTTGAGTACCCAAGTTTGTCATCTATTGTCTGAGGTGAAAAAGCCAACAAACATCATTCCCCAGAGTGGGAGACAGACAATAGACAGGCTCAGACCTTACATGGTCCTAATGAATTGTTAGCCTCCTCTGATCCGACATGCAGGGTGTTGTGCTGTGTTTTGGAAACCTGATAGACTATTTCCTGTAACAACTCTCGAGACTTGATTCCCACTTTACAGGTGAGGAAACTGTGGTTTTCAAGGAGGCAAAATAGGATCATCAGAATCTGTTCTGTTCAGATGTTCAGAGGTTTGGAAGAAAGAAAAGGACACAATCCAGGAGGTCCAAAGGAAGTCTGATACCAATCCACAGAGAAACAAATAAACACAATGTAGTACATAGATACAATGGACTATTGTTCGGCTACAAAAAGACATGAAGTCCTGAGAGCGCCTAGGACTTAGATGAAACTTGAAGCATCATGCTAAGTGTGGTAGTTATATAACCTTTTGTCAATTTTAGAGGATTATAAGTGAAGGGGTGGAGTTTAACCTGCCAATCAGGTCATACCTTGATGACCTCATTTGAGACACTAAGGAGATGAAGAGCTCACTGGAGGCAGGACGCAGACTCACTCCCTGGGAGACATTGCAGCTGACATGGCACATAGATCTGTGCTAGAGCTCTGGAGTTGAAGGAGCCATGTGGAGTCCCCAGCCAGTACGGAGATGCCTCTACTGCCACTGGATCCACAAGACTTCCCACTCACTGACCTATGATCTTCCTGCATTCGGTGTCATTGCATGTGTTTCATGAGTCATTGCATGTGTGTCATGAGTCTGAAGAGGATTTTATTGATTGGACATATGGGCTAATACCAGACTTATGGGCTTGATCTGGACTGGGTTGGGATGTTTTCTCAATATTCAATTGCTCTTGGATGTAAAGCTCTTTTTTAAACACATATGCATGTCTATAAATTTGTTTCTCTAGTCCACCCAGACTAACACACTGAGTTTCAAAGGCTAGACACATTGGATGAGTATTGTATGTACCCATTTATATGTAGCACCAGTTGCTGGTTGTCATTACATCAGCTCAGAGGCATAGTGGTGCCAAGCATGTCAGAGTAGAACTCTGTGTATTCCTTGGAGATTTCAATGGATGATTGTTTGGAAGAAGTCCAAGGTAATTCCCGGTGAACTCAAACTTCCCACTGTTCAGTTATCAGCTAAGTGTGTTCATTCATTGACACTCTCCTGGGATACTATGGGCTCACTAAGTGTCAAAATACACAGGACTCACTTGAAGTAGGTTTCTTTGAGGAGAAGGGGGGATGCTATATGAAATACATAAGTAGGTAACTCCATCAACACAAAAGGAACATGCGTGGTCACCAGGGATGGGCGAATGGATAATGAAGAGCTAAAAAATAAAGCAAACAAACAAACTTTGAGAGGTGAAACTTCTAAATGTGGGGCAGGGAATCTCTGTGAATGTACAGGGTCCAGGTCAGCCTTTATGGTTACATTGCCACCTGCAGTCGCATCTCTGAGGGGGTGAAAGGAGGTAATGAGGCTGCAGGTCTGTGCTTGCAGACATGCTGACATTTCCTAGACTCCATAGAGAGACATGTCTCTTTCCTTGATAGCCACATTTGCCTGAGGCAATGAGGGTGGGGGATCTTTTTTTTTTTAATGTAGTGATTTCTTTTTACATCTGCCTATTGACTTTGCCGCATGTTCCATTGGCATTTGCTAAGAGTTAACCAATGGAACAGCTCAGTGGCACCAATTAGAAGCAAGTGATGATGAACATATTCATCACCATCCTGTTGGCTGAGCTGACGCTGTTGCAGCCTGCCAAGGCTCAACCTTTGAGGCCAGCATAGCTTTACAGGTGGAGGCATTCTGTCCCTTATTTCCCCCACCCCCATGCCTCACCTCGGTCAGAGTTTACCTCAGTTTCCTCGATAACAGAAGAACCACCAGTGGGTAGCATTAAAGAATAGAAATCTATTATCTTGCCGTAGTTATTAGGGGTTGTTGAGTAGCCTTCAACTCATAGCAAAGGGATCTCTTGATAACTGCATTGCTCTGAAATTGTGTGCTCATGCATACATATGTGTGGGAGTGTGTGTGTGTAAGTGAGAAAAAAGTACTGCTATAAGATCAGAGTCACCTTCATTAAACAAAAATATCAAAATGTGAAGATCTGAGTTTTCAATATGCCTCAATCTGGGTTTCCACACTTCTGAAGGCAGGGTTTCCATCTCTCTAAGTCTTCCCTGGAGAATTCTCTGTTCTTCTATTTATACCACATCAAACAGGCAGTTTTGACATTTTTGAGGGACTCAATCTTTTTCTGTATTCTTTGAGACCGGGGACAAAAGCCAGTCTGAAGGGGCCAGATCGAGACTGGGGGGGGGGGGTCCTTCTCATAGGACAGCTCTGGCTACCCTCAAAGAATAAATGAGTGCATTGTCCTGGGGGGCGGGGGAGAATACCTCAGTAAAACTTTTGTTTTTTTCCCTAACCACTATAGTTTTCTGTTTTTCTGAATTTCCTCATTGAAAGTCCTCGTGAAAGTCCTCATTGAAAGTCCTTGTTCTGTGTTATTTGAGAGAATCTATCAAGATTAACCCCCTTGGGTTGATGTTTTGAGTTGACCTCTCTACCTTGAATTTAGGGGCCCAGCAGATCCCTTTGGAAGCCACTGTTCCAAATAGACTTTCTATTTTATTTTGAGGCCCCCTAACAAGACAAAGACAAATACATTAGTGAAAGAAGGATCACAGAGATGTTTCGACAGGTTTTGTCTGGAAGAAATCCACATATGCATGAACTTGCTTCTGGTAGTAATGCTTTTTGACCTACTCTCCTATATTCACAAAGTATTGATGTGTGTGTGTGACAAAGTATTGATGTGTGTGTGTGTGTGTGTGTGTGTGTGTGTAGGCTTCAAAAGGTTTGTGGGAAAATTATCTTTATCTTGTAATCGCATTTTGCATGAACTTTAAAGGTCTTCTTTTATGTGTGTATGCATACATGTATGTTTATTCCACCATTGCTATCAAGTTAATTTCCATGCATAGTGACCCTATAAGGTTTCCAAAGCTGTAAGTCATTGCCAGAACTGACAGCCTCATCTTTATCCCATGGAAGATCTGGTGGGTTGCATAAATTGACCTTGCCATTAGTAGTCCAAGTCTCAACAGATAGGGCTACCAGGGATCCTTTATATAAAGCTATGCATTTATATCTATATTTTCCCTTCTTTAAGCTACTTTTTGTCCTTTGGCAAGGGAGCTGAGGCCATTGACCCTGTTGTCTAAAGGCACATGTCCAGGCTTGGGGAAAATCCTGTGGTCAGGTCCAAGGTGATGTCTTCTTATTAGAAGAGATCTTTTCTCTCTCTTCTGGAACCTTGACCCTGGTCAGGGTGCTGGCGAGAAATCCAGGGCAGGTTCCCTTAAGACTGAATTTTCTAATTAGTCTCTGGTCGTTGAAAAGAGTAAAATGCTACCCAAATGTAAGTTGCTAATAAAAGCCATCAATCTTGTTTATGTTGAAGTTGGGGAGGCTGCACAATAGAAATTAGGGTGAGAAGAAAGGGAACCGGGAGTGAACACCAGCACCTCATTGGCTCACTTGGTGGCCTGGGACAAGGCATGCCCTCTCTGTGGTCCACAGGGATCTCCTAATGTAAGGAAGGCTATCAAGCATCCTCCTTTCTCTAATTTCAAGGGAAATCTCACCAAAAATTGGAGGGAGCAAGAAGGATTTTTTGGGGGGGGGGCATCGCTGTCCTCTGGTGGTCATGGGAGCTACCCAGTGCTGCTCCTTAGAGCTGCCTCTGGATTTGAACCAACAAGCCCGTGGGCCACAGTACCGCACTCAACCACTTACACCACTGGGGCTCAGCCAAGAAGGATATTTTATAAATATTAGTATGACTCAGGTACTAGCAAGGAAAGGTGGGTGGTTGAGGGCACATAGTGGGTCTGTGGGAGAGAGCGGAGGCCATCATGAATTGTATTGACTTAACAACACCATATCCACAACCCCCAACAGGTGTTGGTGAGTTTCACCTGTCCGCCTGCACACTGACCCTTCTCTACACTGCCTCCCTCGCTTCTTACAAATGAGGACACCACAGCTGAAGGGCTTTACATAACTCACGCAATGTCACAGGGTGGATAGATGCCACACGAGGGTGAGAACCTTCCATTGAAATCTGTTCTCTTCTGCTTTCTCCTGACCTTCACTCTCTCCCTCAATCTCACTCAAGAAGTCAATAAGAAAGGGTGTGTGTTCATCTGTATTTGGGTACATGTCAGTGTGCATAACCTCATGTGTATACTCATGTGTCTGCATGTTTTGTGCATGCTCATGCATGTGTGTTTGTGTGCATGTGTGTTTGCCTATGCGAGGATATGTTGATTATAGGTGTCTGTGTGTGTGTACACATGTGGTATCTCATTGACATCAAGACACCAAGATTCCTCAGAGATGCTTTGGGTAGCAGGAAACCCATCTCATACCTGAGCCTCGCTGCTGCTCCCCTCTGCACCCCAGGCCTTGCTTGTGTTTCCTGGCAGCCCCTCTGCATTGGTTTTCTTTAGCCAGGGAAACAGCCTGCACTTCCCACACTCCAAATGCTTTTTTTACCTGCTGGAAGATCCATAACAATTAACCAGCTCTGCCAGACAAAGTAAACCTTGGCGCCTGCTGAGATCACTCTAGCAAAGGCAAGACCATACTCCAGAGCTGGTTCAAAATTCAGAAGGAGCATTGGCATACAATATGAGGTGCACTGTTTTCCTAAAAAGATTCAATGGCCCACAATTCAATTTGAAAGGAAAGATTCCCCCTGATGACTCCTTATACAGTCTTTCCAAGTCCCGAGTCGATATCCATGGGGCTGGTGGGGAGCAACTATTGATTAGCTGTCCCTGCCAATGAGCATGACAAGGGGAGGAGGTTGGAGGGAAGTGGTGTGCGGCCATCCACGGCAGCACCGCAAAAATTGGCCCCTATCGAATAGCCGAGGTTCTGTCCAGGTCAGAACCAAGACCCCTGGGCTAATCAGATTCTGTGGGAGCCCACTGGGGATGAATGAGACTGGAGTGCCCTGTCCTACAAAGGAACAAGTCAAAGGGGGACCAGAAACCAGGTTTCTAACACTGTTAAGCCAGAAGTCCTAGGGGGTGACGTAGGGTCTGACTTTCTAAGACTGGAAGATTCACGATGTACAAAGAAGTTCAGTCCAAAAAAAGGAAAAGACCCTAAACCCACTTCCATTGAGTCGGCTGCAATTTATAAAGGCCCTCTAGAGCACTGGTTCTCAACCGTCCTCAACCTTTTAATTCAGTTCCTCATGTTCAGGTGACTTCCCCCCAACCATAAAATTATTTTCTTTGCTACTTCATCACAGTAATTTTGCTAGTATTATAAGTCAGGTGACCTCTGTAAAAGGGTCATTTGACCCCCAAAGGAATAACAGCCCATAGGTTGAAAATCGTTGCTGTAGAGGATTTCCAAGCTTGCCCTCACAGCAGCTGATAGGTTTCAACCACTGGTTTTGAGGTTAGCAGCAAACACACAGCAAGACCCAAGCACCTCAGACCACTTTTTTAAAACCGTTGTATTGGGGGTTCAATCTTATCACAATTCATCCATCCATCCATTGTGTCCAGCACACTTGTACATTTGTTGGCACCATCACTCTCGAAACATTTTCTTTCTACTAGAGCCCATAGGATCAGCTCCTCCTTTCCCCCTCCCTTCCTCTCCCCCACATTTTTTAAGAGATTGATCTGCTCATAGGATGTCGAACTTATCCTATGCCTCCATTATGATAACTCCAGCTGTACAAGAAGATAACAAGATTTCCCCAGGAAGAAAACAGAAAAGGGTTTTACGACCTTGTACATCATGGAAAAGTCCCTGCACTAAGATACCTACAGTGTGTGAGGGAAAGCGATTCAGACCCTCATCCAGGAGCCAGGAACTCTGGCTTTACACCTGATTCTAATAAATTAGGAGACAAACCTTTGTCCTGGTGTCCCATGCCATTCGAATACTCACTGCCACCAAGTCAAGGCTAATTCATAGGACCGGATAGAACTGCTCCTGTGGACTTCCTAGGCTGTAACTCTGCATTATTATTACTTACAAACATTATAGCAGCTTTACACAGGAAGCCTGAGAACCCCACGTGGAAACATCCCCAAATTGTACCTCTTTTATATGGGCCTAGCAAGTCTTGTCTTTCTCCCCCTGATTGGTGAGTGGTTTCAAACTGTTGACATATTACCAGCCCAACATACAACCTCTTCACACACACACACACACACACACACAGAGCCTCTTCATTTGAAAACTAATAAACAACAAATGAGACTGAAGTAAGTTAAGAATATCCCTGCTTCAATGAACCCTGCCAGCAGCAAGAGGTCTAGACGCTTGCCAAATGAGCTAAGGCAGAGAAATGGCGAGGCCAGGGTCAAGGACATCCATGTGTGGAGTCCTTCAGTGAGAACACACAGTCCCACACTCTGGGTCCTCAACGTCTACATGTGCGAGACCTATTTAGCATGAGCAGCTTAGATGACGTGCAACCACCTCTCTTCAAGAAGACAGTGAAGTAAGGGATGCATTCCATGAATGCTTCAAAGAGATGACCTTCCCAAATAAAAGGTTCAGCAGCTTTTAATACAGGGTCTGTTAGAAGAAATGACATTGGGGGTCTTGGTGACACAATGGCTAAGTGTTTGGCCGCTGTGGCGGTCATGTCCTTGATGTCAATTTCGTGATTGGAAGTCTAGGGGTGGAGTCTAGCCTGTCAATCTGGAGATAGCCTATGAGGCCTCTGCGGGCATGACTTTCTCTGAGAATTCTGGGAAGTCTCACAGTGTTTCCTTCATGGAGATGAGAGTCCATCCCCCCAGTTGTGGGGAGACACCCGACTGACAAGACAAGATGGCAGTGTCTGAGGAAGTGGAGGAGAAGCCACACAGACTCACTCTGATGGAACCAGACCTCTGAAGCCGGAGGAGCCACAGAGAGACCTCTGCCAGCACTGAGATGTTTTTGCTGCTTCTACTGCCACCAGACACACAAGACTCTGCACCCACTGGCCTATGACTAACACGCCAAATGATTTCAAAAGTCAATGGTTTCACCCTTTCTCTGCCTCAGCTCTTTCAGGAAGGCTTGGAATCGCCGGCTGTTCGTGAGCTGCCACTTTGAACAGTGTCGTCTTCACCTTACCTACTTCAGTCTTGTTGTGGGCATCCAATTGTGTTGTGTTGTGTTGGGCTCTCTGAGGGAGCAAAAACAGCGACCCTTAACTGTGTGGGTACATAGGGAAAAGTTTATATATCAAGAAATAGCTCACACTGCTGTAGAAGTAGGTGCATCTGTGGGTCGGCTGCGAGCTGGGAGTTTCTCCTGACTCCTCCAGCTGCAGGGGCTGATGGACAGGAAGCAGGGAGACAGCATGCTGGTGGACGCAGAGCTGAATAGTCCAGAGTCAGCCAAGCTATGATCAGCAGGCTCCTGGGAGCCGCAGATGATGCGACAGGAGGTCGAGGAATCAGACGCAGGAGTCAAATCCAGCTGGAGAAGTGAGCTAACTTCCACACACTGTCAGTTTACATGAAGAGTTGGTGTGGTAGTGACATCATTTTCTGTCAGCTTGAAGATGCATAAAAGTGAAGGGATGGTATTGGACCTGTCAGTCAGGTCACAGCCTGATGGTAACTCCTTGTGGGTGTGGGTCTCTCACAAGGAGGGTCCAGAGAACCTCCTTTTTTTCTCTGCCTCGACTTTCCTGTTTGCTGGTCACCCTGAGAGCTGCTGGGGCCTGACCACATTTCCACCAACCTCAGATCCACACAACTTTGGCCTGTGTTCTTCCTGCAGTCTGCATCATTGCGTGAGTGTGAAGAGAGACTTGTGGGCTAGTATCAGACTCATGGGTTTGAGTTGGACTGGGCTGAGATTTTTGCAAGATCTATAATTATTTCTTCATCTAAAACTCTCATTATGCATAGATGAGTGATACTGGATTTGTTTCTCTAGCCAACCCAGCCTAATACAGTAGGCTACACCTTGAAGGAAACTGCCCTCCCTTGTATCCAGGCTGTGAAAAGCAGTCTATTCTCCCCAAGTCTACTTGGTGGCTTCACAGAAAGATCCCATAATGGAGTTGACCACCTGATGTTAGCTCATATGGGTGCATCCTGGACCACCTGTATTGACATAAAACCTCGCTCTCTCACCAATACTCACATGGCAAGTGAGATCAGAAAGAGAAAGGAAACAGCAGCAAACTAGTTTATTAGAATTGTGCATCAAGCAAGGTGGCGTTCTGGCTGGTGACCACGATCATCCTCTCGGCTGCTAATGGAAAGGTTCAAATTTCAAGTCCCCCAGAGGTGCCATGGGAGAAAGGCCTGGCAATCCAATTCTGAAAATTCAGCCACTGAAAACCTCATAGAGCCACGCTCTGCTCTGACCCACATAAAGTCCCTATGAGTCAGGGTCCTTCATGAGTCAGAGCCCAACCAGGCCAATGAACTCTCTGTGAGGTTGACAAAGATGTGACCTCTGGTGGCCTATGGGCTAGGGACCGGGCTGTTCAACTGCCTGGGTTAGCTGCCCCGCTCCCCTGTCACTTCCATAAAGGTGTTCAATCTCAGAAATTCTGTATTGGGTAGTGATGAGCTGGACTAGACTTCTTTGGCAGTGGGATTGGCTTGGGATGGACGGGAAAACCAGAGAGGAGAGGGGAATGTTGTAGCCCAAGCTGACATGGGAAGGGATCTTATATCCTTCCACCCGAGGCCAAAAAGCAGTAGCACACAGTGGTGTCCAGGACAAGGGAGAACTGCCCATAGGGCTTCCCAGGATGTGGATCTTGCTACAGCAGTCTGCGTTAACTTTATCCTGTGGAACAGGAGTGGGGGGGGGGGTGTTTCTCCATGAGTTACCTAGAGCTTCACCATCATGGCACCAGGGCAGAGCATTCAAATCCTGAATTAGGGAAGAGGAGTTGAGGAAAGGGGCCCAGAGGAGGGTGATGGACCCTGAGCTTCCCTCTCACTCCTTCCAATCTGCTCCTGGTTTGCTGAACCCAACCAGGTGCCTGGAGTGGAGGACAGGGAGGGATGGAGGGCAAGACTTGTGCATCCTGGGACAGCCAGCAAGGCGGAGGAGGGTGGTGGAGTGTGGCCCTAGGAGAATGGCCAGGAGACACCTATGTGCCTTGCCTTTTGCGAAGTGCAGCTCGCCAGGGGGTGGGTCCTGCCCCTTTATATTGGGTAGGGAAACTTAAGTCTTTCTTCCTGCTCCTCAACCCGATCCCTCCCCACCAGCTCTGGCCCAGACTGGTTCTCTAGTTTATGCCAAAGCAGCGCAGAACTGCCCCTCCACCTTCGGAGTCCCCAGGCCTGCTGTGTCATAGCCTGCGGCAATCCACACAGCGCGCGCGCGCACACACACACACACACACACACGTGCCTCGCGCTCTCTAAAAGGAGAGAAACTCACTGGGTGCACACCCCAAGGACTGTCCAACCGGAAACCCCCTGCTTCAGCCCCGCCCAGCCCGACCACCAAGGATCCGGCCACCGCAGGTCAGTAGCTGGTCGCTGCAGCCACCACCACCGCAGCCGGCACCACCAGCGCCGAAAAGAACCGAGGCGCTGCTCCGCACCTGCACGGGCTGATTTGCACCAAACCGCTCTAATTAGCACATTCTGAGCTACAATTAGGCTTCCAGGGGAAGCATGCCAAATGCCATTAATTATGGATGTGATCTTAAATTATTCACTTGGAATGTTTCCCCCCCCCCTTTCATTCTTTTTTCCTTGATATGCCCCTTTCATCTCCCACTAACTTTTTGTCACATCCAAGAATAGAGCCAATTAAGCGGCCCCAAGCGGAAGTTTGTTATGTTAAAGAAAAAGTAAACCGAAAATGAATCACTCCCTCCCGCGCCCCCTCACACACCTACCCCCTTCCTAAGAGTGGTGGAGTTCAGGATCAGGAAACAGCCTGAAGAGGGGAATAGGAGACATGGTTTATCTTGCCTAGTCTTTCAGTCACAGCTCCCGGCTCCACCATGACTTCGTGGCACTTTGCTCCGATCAGATGGAAACCTCAGAGAGTCAGTGTATCCCGCCAAGAGGAGGGGGCTTGTGTAAATGATTGGGTTAGAGACGCGGGAAGGGCAGGGGTGTATAGGACAACAGAAGTAATTAGCAGAGGCTCTGCCGCCTGCATTCTACTTCCGGTAGACCAGGGCAATTCTACCCCTTTCTATAGGTAAAGTGATCAGACTTCCCACTTTTTAACAATTTAACAACATCCCGCGGCGTTTTAAAATTAAAATAAATATATTACAATACCATTTTTGCATTCTATGAGAATGTTTGTTGCTCCATATAGACCAAAGTTTTAATCAAGAAGACCCTCCCACCCCCCACCGTCAGTGGTGTCTGGCTTAAAATCTGGTCACTTTACTATTAGGCCACTATGAGGGGCAATCCACTCCGTGGCAGTTTGGTTTCTATAAGGCAAGGCAGCTGGAGTTTGTGTACCAGGCAGCTACAGCCTGTGGCCTGGCAGGGAGGGAAGGATGTAAATCCAGGCTGTGCCTGCTGACTGCCAGAATCCACTACGCCAGTCCAGTAACCCAAAGACAGGGCTTTGAAGCGGCCCCCAGGTGTGGGCCGTTAGAAGCAAAATACACAGGGTGGGAGGAGTGGGCTTAGAGAAATGGTAAAAAGGACCTAGAGAAAACCACTTCCACTCCCCTAGGGCCCCCAGGCCTTTGACCAAGTCCAACCTTCGGCACCCCATGTGTGTCAGAGTGGAACGCTCCAGGGCTGCCAATGGAGGATGCTTTCCGAAGTTGATGGCGAGAGCTTTCCTTGTCCCTCCCGGTGAACCAAAACCTCCTACCAGGCCTGGTAGCTGAATGAATCCTCCTACTCCAGGGACGGCATCCGTCAAGGAAGCCTCAGTAGGATCCCAGACCGCAGAAGAGAGACTGGAGGGCCATGGGGTTTCCAGCCCTCAGAGATTTGCTTTATGGTGGGTGGGGTCTGTGAGCTCAGATGTGCTGATCACCCAGGTGGAGACAGAGCCCCTGAAAATCACAAGGTCACCTTTTGCCACCTCCCAAATTCCAGGAGGGTTAGGAAGAAAGGAGTGGGGTCAGGAAACACAGGGGAGGATGCAGGATATGCAATGTTCCAAGGTAGAGATTGCAATGAATGAGATGAAAACAAACGAGTGTGGCAGACAGATTGGCGAGAGAAACAAATGTCGAGATGCTTGGGTATCTGTTAGAAAGAGCTTTATATGAAGCAGTAATTGGATATCATGGAAACATCCGAGCCCAGTCCAACTCAAGTCCATAAGTCTGCTACTAGTCCATACAACACACCCCTCTTCAGACTCACGCAGCTTCCGCAATGATCTCAGGGCAGTGGGTGCAGAATCTTGAGGATTCCGTAACAGTGGAAGCAGTACAGGGCTTTGGCAGGTCTCAGTCCCTCCTGGCTCCTCAACAGGAAGGTGAAGCAGAGAAGGGGGTGGGAGATCCCAGGACCCTCCTTCTGACAAGGCCACACCCACCAGCAGGTGCCATCAGGCCGTGCAATGATTGACAGGCTTGACAACCCCTACACAGTCATATCTTCAAATTGACATAAAATTGTGTAGCTACCACAATGTATATGGATCGTGGAAGGTGAGAACGGTCACTGATTCAGGTTTTACCACTTCATCATAAACTTTACACGCACACACAATCATAAGAAGCAATTCCACTCCATCACATAGCACATTGGCTATAAGTTGGGATAGCTTCTCTATGCTCCCATCTATAACTCCCCTACTTGTGTCTTTTCCCTGCTTGATACCCATGGCTGCTGCAGCAATGAGGAGTCACCAAACAGCACAAGCCCCCTCAGGAGGAGGGGACTGCTGAGACCCTTTCATCAGTCAATTCCTGTCACCAGAGTAAGTGAAGAAGCTGCCCAGGGTCCTGAAAATTCTCAGGCCCATCCAGACCTACTGAATCAGAGACTGCTAGTGAGGCCAGCCAGCTGCCCACAGCCAGAAAAAAGGTGAAACTGTCTGCTCACAGGAAGATTTCCAGAGCCTCAGAAACCCTGCTCAGGGTCATTGCTTCACAATCACAACCACGGGCTCAAGCATTAAGAACGATGGTGCAGACTGGGGTCGGAATGACTGTGGGTGGGAGTGGGGTCAGGCGTTCATCATGACGATCCTCTGGGTGATTCCGACGAAGGCCAAAGGCAGAGAACCACTGTCCTAGAGTCTGTGTGGCTTCACAATCGCCAGGAACCCTCCGAACTCCTGGTGCCCAAGGTTCCTGGAAGACTTGGACTCTCCCCAACTTGCCCTATCCCAGGCCTTTCCAAGTGAGAAAAAAAAAAGTCTAGGAAATCACATTCTCTTGCCCTTTATAAGCAAGTAATCTCCGGAAGAGCCTTGGACCAGGTAATTAAAATCCCCAGCCTTACCACACGTCCACACAGTCCTCTTCCTCCATCAGCCTCCGGGCGATCTGAGAAGAAATGGAGGCCGTGGAGAAAGTTCTCAAGCCTAAGATTTACTGAGAATGAGGCTGGGTCAGCAGGGGCCACTTCCTTTTATTAATTCATTCCTGCCAGCTGACATCTCATTTTCTGGAAGGCGACCTGTGGAGCCTGGCTCCCACCCTCCTTGCTCCTCCCTGCAGCTCACCTCTCCCTTCCTTCCCACCTCCCTCCCAGCAAGAGCCCCTCAAAGAATACCAAAGAGACCAGCCAAATCTCTGGGCCGGCCAATCAATCACTGAAGAAATGAAGTGCCCTCTCCCCGGCACCCTGTCAACACATGGCTTCATTCTGGGTCTGAGACAGTGGATCTCAGGCCGAGATGGAGAAGCGAGGCTCCTAGCTTCTCACTTCTGTGCTCCCCATTACAGGACCTCCCATTCCACCCTCTCTTCTTTCTCATCACTTAGACCAGTTTCCCGGTTGTCATGGAGAACATCTGACTCCTGCTTGCCCGGTGTGGGTTCTAGTAGTACTGGGCACACAGTACACTCAGTGACCGAATGTTTCACAAATAGTTTCCCCATACTATTGACACCTGACATTTCATCAGCTGTTCGTGGTCCTTGTCTACATCACCCAGGAATTTCTCCTCTCTCATAAGCCAAACTAAAACCAATCCACTGCCATCGTGACTCATAGTGCCCTTATTCAGGGTCCCAACTGCCTGGAAAAGGACTTCATGTCTGGCAGGGTATAGGGCCAGTCAAAAGGAGAAAAGCCCTCAACAAGAGGGGTTGGCACAGCAGCTACAACCATGGGCTCAAACATTAAAAACAATGGTGCAGACCAGACTGCATCGTCTTCTGTTGTGCACAGGGTCCCTATGACTCAGAATCCACTGCACAGCACCTAACAACAGGACTGCGATGCTGTAAAGAGCAGACAGCTTCATCTTCCTCCTGCAGAGCAGCTAGTCAACTTGAACGGCCAACCTTGTGGCTAGAGGCCCACCCCCTAGCCAATTGAACTACCAGGACTCATAAAAGGCCATGCATTTTCAGGGTAGCATTCTTCCCCTCCTTTCCTCTTACAGTCACATAATCTGCTTAGTCATGTTTATGAAGCAACTCCTTCTTCAAGATTTGTGCTAGGAGTTGAAGATGCCTTGACCTTGAAAAGGACATGTGATAAATCTCAGCAGACAATGTTTGACCCCCGTAACTTGAACGCAGCTGCCCAGGAACTGACAAGGGAACCTCATAGGTAGAAGAGATGGAGCCTTGATTGAGAGAGTGAGGAGAGAGTGAGACACGATATTGGAAGAAAACTTGCCTGATTTCAATTCAGCTCAGAAGTTTGCTTGCTGAATAGTTAATGTGCTAGTCTGGGTAGACTAGAGAAACAAATTCATAAACAGTCATATGAATATAAGGGAAAGGTTTATATACAAGAGGAAGGGAACATTGAAAAAGCATCCCAATCCAGTCCAGTCCAAGGTTATAAGTCTGTTATTAGCCCATATGTTTGAAACCAGTCTATAGTCTCCTTCCAACTCATGAAGCATATACAATTACACCAGGAAAATCACAGGCCAGTGGGTACAGCATCTTGAGCGTCCATCGGCAGTAGAAGCATCCCAGCTTTGGCAGAGGTCCCTTCATGGCTCCTCATTTCCAGGGCTCAGGGTCCATCAGCAGTATCCATTGGTGGTGACAGCATCTCAGTGCTGGCAGGGGTCTCTCTGTGGCTTTTCTGGTTCCATCAGGGTAAGGCCATGTGACTTCTCTGGATCCTCCAGTTCCTCAGAGGCTACCATCTTGTCTTGTCAGTCTAACATCTCCCAACAACTGGGGAGATGGTCTCTCATCTCCATGAGGGAAATATCATGAGACTTCCCAGAATTTTCAGGAGAAACCCATGCCCACACAGAGGCCTCATTGACTATCTCCAGATTGACAGAATAGACTCCACCCCTAGACTCCCCATCATGAAATCAACACACGAATACATGACTGCCACAGTCTGAGAGCTTCATTAGGGGGTGAGGGTGAGTCAAGGTATAGTGTGAAAGTCAAAGCCCAGGCCTGCCAGACTGTTCTTCCTTAGTTGTCAGTGAGGTATCCCAGTATGGGGGTCAAATGAAGTAAAGACAAGTGCCAGTGCACTTATGGCTACCAATGCACTTGGAGAAATCACTTTATTCTGGATGCATGTATGGTCTGCAGTGGGGAAAGGGAGTTCCCCATGAAACAGGAGTGGGGATGGCTCAGTCATCAGGACATATGAGTTCCTCGGGTGTACCCTTTGCATGAGAAGCTGTAGATACTTATTCATTCTACAAACATTTATTTAGCACTTACTATGTGCTAACTAGGAAGGCCTGGTGATTTAGAGGTTACATCCTGGGCTGTAAACTGCAAACTCAGCAGCTGGAAACTACCAGTTGCTCTGAGGGAGAAAGATGGGACTTTCTTATCCCATAAAGAGCTGTAGTCTCAGACGCCCACAGGGGCAGTTCTACCCTGTTCTCCAGGGTCCCTGTGAGTCACCATAGTCAATGGCAGGGTGATGTGCTAATTGAGGAGCCCCAGTAGCACTGTGGGTTAGGTCTTGGGCTGCCAACATCATCTAGGTCAAAGATTTAAGCTCACCAGCAATTCCTAAGGAGAAAAAGGAGACTGTCTGTGCCTGTAAAGATTTATTCTCAGAAATAAATACAGCAATGGTTCTCAATCTAGGGGTCGATACCCCCTGGGGGGTGTTGAATGACCCTTTCTCAGGGGTCAAACGATTCATAGTAGTAACAAAATGACAGTTATGAAGTAGCAGTGAGTGTGGGCATGGCTTTCTCCTGAAACTTCTGGGAAATCTCATATTTCCCTCATGGAGATGAGAAGTTATCTCCCCAGTTGTTGGGAGTCCAACTCAGAGACAATGAACTACAGACAAGACAAGATGGCAGTGGCTGAGGAGCTGCAGGAGCCAGAGAAGCCACATGGCCTTACCCTGATGGAACCAGACCTCTGAAGCTGGAGAAGTCATATGGAGACCCCTGCCAGTGCTGAGTTGCTTCTACCACCACTGGATGCTGTTGATGGACCCTGATCCCTGGAAACGAAGAGCTATGAGGGGACCCCTGCCAGCGCTGGGATTCTACACCCACTGGCCTGTGACTTCATGAGTCGGAAGGAGACATTATAGATTGGTATTGGACATATGAGCTAATATCGGACTTGTGACTTTGTGCTGGACTGGGTTGGGATGCTTTCTCAATGTTCCATTCCTTTTGTATTTAAACCGTTCCCTTATATCCATATGTGTGTCTATGAATTTGTTTCTCTAGTCTACCCGAACTAACACAATTACACAATTGGGGGAGGGGGTGACCATAACAGGAGGAATTGTATGAAAGGGCCGTGACATTTGGAAGTTTGCGAACCACTGCTATATAGGGTCATGTGAGTCAGAATTGTGGACTTGGGTTTTGGTTTTATGTGTATGTGCTGGGAGGGTAGTGAACATTCAGTGTTAGAATTCTCACTTTCCTTGTGGGAGACTCAAGTTAGATTTCTCCCAATGTCCCTCATGCATAGCCACCACCTGATTGTCAATGGGAGCTCTTGTGTTGGGCAGTTTTCAGGGGATCTTCCAGGTTAAGATGGACTAGGAAGAAAGGTCTCTCCCTGAGCCCCTAATGAAGCTCCAAGGTTATAATGACTATTCAGTAAGCAGACTTCTAAGCTGAATTGAAATCAGGCAAGTTTTCTTACAATATATACTTCTGCAAAGTCAGTCCATGGACCCACTTTAGACCACAAAAGTCCAATCTACAACTCATGGTGGGGCAGGCTGGCACAGCGAGACTCAGTAGTGTCATTCTCTTGTGAATGAGCTTTCCTAGAGCGAGGGTCAGTACAATGGAAACTAACAGCAATAGTGTGAGAACTGAAAGATTGCAGGTTCAAATCCACTCTGAAGTGCCTGCTATGAAAAGCCTGGTGATCTTCTACTGGAAATCCAGTCCTTGATAATCCAATGGGGCACACGTTGATCCTGCCACACACAGGGATGGCATGAGTCTGAGCCAGCTGCCTTACAAATGGTTATGTACCACACATGGTTTAGACACCTGAGACACATGAAGACAATGGACGAACCCCTACCCTCATGGAGCCTCCGATCTCTTGAGGAAGACTGCACAATGTGCCCATTGGTGAAAAGGGCTCGGGAGAAGCTTGGAAGATCCCACAGAAGGATTAACTGCTGCTTTATCTACAATGTCCGGAGAAGAACAAAGACAAAGTGATGACTGAGTGAGTAGGGAGTCACATGTCACACGAGGAGCTGAAGAAAGAGTGTCTCAGGCAAAGGGAATGACAGGCTGTTCATGGAGCGAGAGTCGATCGTTAAAAGTTTCAGGAATGTTGCTAGCCACTTGTGAAACACTGCCCTGATTAAAAGGTAATTTATACGAACCTGCTATTAAACACATGACAGCTGAGGAGAGGATCATAAGTACTCAAAACCCTCCACTCTCAGGTTGTTCAGTGACATTTTGCTACTATACATGCTCTTGTGGTTATTTACATCACTTGCCAATATGTGGTGGAAATGCTACAGAGTGACGTGTGCAGCAATGTCATGCTGGTAACTTGATATTGGTCAAGGTGGGAATATTTACACCATGGAAAATGGCCAATGCTAGAAATTATGATCCCCTATTTCTTCCCCCAGAAAGCTCATTATTACAATTTTCCAGCCCATCGCTGCCCACAATCATGTTACCCCACCCCTAACCTCACATGAGAGAGGATCAATGCTAGGAAGTATCAGCTTGTCTTGTAGGTCTAGAGGAAGAGGTGGGTGTTGCTGCCTAGTGTGTTAGTCTGGGTAGACTAGAGAAACAAATTCAAAGCCATGCCCACACAGAGGTTTCATTGACTACTCCATGGCTATCTCCAGATTAACAGGCTAGACTCCATACCTACATCTCAATCATGAAATTAACATAAACACATGACTGCCACATCTAGAAAAACATCAAATTCCAATATAAGAAGTGATAGTGTATTTGTGGCAGTCATCTGCTTATGCTAATTTTATGATTGAAATATAGGGGTGGAGTCTCGCCTGTTAATCTGGAGATAGCCATTGAGTAGCCAATGAGGCCTCTATGGCTTTCTCCTGAGACTTCTGGGAAATCTTGCGATATTTCCCTCGTGGAGATGAGAAGCTAACTCCCTGGTTGTTGGTAGTTAGTTCTCAGAGACAAGGAATCATGGACAAGACAAGATGGCAGCATCTGAGAAGCTGGAGGAGCCGGTGGAGAGACCACATGTCTTTGCCCTGATGGAGCCAGACCTCTGAAGCTGGGGCAGCCACATGGAGACCTCTGCCAGAGATGAGTTACTTCTGTTGTTGATGGACCCTGAGCCCTGGAAGCAAGGAGCCATGTGGAGACCCCTGCCAGTGCCGGGATTCTGCACCCACTGACCTGTGACTTCGTGAGTTGGAAGGAGACATTATAGACTCATTTCAGGCATATGGGTAATACTGGACTTATGACTTTGAACTGGACTGAGCTCAATGTCTTTTTCCTTATATCTATATGCGTGTCTATGAAATGTGTTCCAGACTAACACAGTATTGGGCAGGACCTCCAACACTATTCCATGCCTGAGGTCCCCAAATTTCTTCTAAAACTGCCCCTGTTGCTCTACTTTGTCAGCTAACAGCAACCAACATCTCTTCTCCTACAATTCAATAAGGGAGCAGTGTGGGAAGCAGAACAATTTCTCCCAAGTTGCCTTTCCCAAATACATGGCAAATGACCACACACTTGGAAGTCAACAGAAGTAGGTCAGGGGTTCTCAGCCATCCAGAGCAATCAGACTGTGTAGTCTGTTCCACTCTAAGTAGGGTCCACTCCCTTCTGACCAGGAAAAGAGTAGATTATTTCCTTGTAGGAGAGCTCAGGGAGGTTAAGCCCACCTAATGGTGACCAAGGTTAGGCCACCATCATGAATCTAGGGCCTGCCCTTCCTGTCACATGTATACCCCTAGTTCCTCCCCTTCCTATTACATGTACACCCCTGACTCGTCCCCTTCCTGTCACACATATGCCTATTATACCTCCCCTTCCTGTGACGTGTATGCTCACTGTATAGCCCCTTTCTGTGACCTGCAGGTCCCTGTAACCACGTCTCCAAGTAGATAAAAACTGTGGTTAGCAATAAACTTGTCTCCAGCCTTCCTCCGTGGCCCTGGCTGTTGAAATCATGGCTATCCAGGAGGTGAGTATGCTACCATGAATTGTGTCTGACAACATTATTTAAATCTCTTGTAATTTCTATGACTTTACTATAATCTTTATTTATTATTGCTGTATAATGGCACCTACCGGACCTATGATGATTCATTAGGGGCTGGCTCCCCTATCAGACCAGTTCACCTTCTTCCGAAGCCCATCCTGTGCTTTTAGGAAGGATAAGAGCAATGGCAGCATGTAGCATTCACCGTTTCTTTAATTACTCTCAACACGCCTGTCGGATAATATGGTGATTGTCCTGGTCTCATAGAATGGGGGATTAAAGCACAGAGAGCTGTAGCTATCTGAAGTCTCAGAGCTAGTAAGTAGCAATAGACACGTGGCCTGGAATGGCATTCCTTTCAAGTCATGAAGTCTGGTGGAGGGTTAGCTGTGCTTGACTGTCTTTATCTCCCTGTCTTGTAGCTCAGCGTCTGCTGTTCTGGCTTCTTATGAAGGGTGAATGAGACACTGAGACTCTGCGGGTCACCTGTTATGTTATCCAACAGTCTTTGTAAAAGCACCAGGGCAGTAAATCCCTCCTGGGATGACAAATTGCTCCCTCTGAGCAATGAGCTGAGACCACCATCTTTGCAGGAGAAATCTCATCTCTCCTGATAAGCTTGTTTGGTTTCTTTTATGCGCTTCCATGAACTTTGCAACCCAGCCATAAGCATCTTAGGAATTGTAGCCCATATGTTTAGCATAGCTCTGTGGAATGGGCCGCAGAAAAACAGAAAGCCCAATATAAATTTCCACTGAGGTTGGGAGTGATGATTCTTCCTAGAAAAATACTCTTGGACAAGATCCTTAAACTGATTTTGTTTGCCTGAAACTTTCAAGAGAAGAATACTAGAGGGAGAAATCAAGAGACTCTCGTTTCGTTTTGTGTTTCTTTTGTTTTCCAGAAGGTTCTTAATGTTTAGAGACACCACAGACTCCACCTGGCAAGAAACACAATTAGTTATTCAGGACTAACAAGCCATGGTCAAGAGATGAATGGAGTCAGGCCAGCATCACTTGCAAACTACAAGAGGAATCACGTGCGTTAACCCACTTACATCCGGAATGAACCGATGGTGAAAATGTGGGCTTCAAAGCAGAGGGACTCCCTACCTGAGCATCGGAGGTGAGCCTCTCAGTACCTACAGTTATTAAGAATAGCCAGTTAACCACATGCACTTGTTCTAGCAGACAATCCAATCTTCCCAAATTCAGAACCCTGAGCTACCAGGATATTCACGGAGCACTGGTGCTGTAGTGGGGTCAAGTATCAGTTGGGTAATGACAAGATCCTTGATTCAAATCTACTGGCAACTCCTTAAGAGAAAGATGAGCCTGTATACTCTTGCCCTTGTTTGTAGTCTAAGAGACACTGAACATCAGTTCTACTCTCTCCTGTAAGATCCTTCGGACTGGACTCCAGCCCAGGGGCAGTGGAAGAACCAGGCTAGTCTTAGGTAAAATGAATGTTCAGCTAGGGACTTGCTCAATCCAAGTTCCTGACATGTCTCCTTCTTGGAAATACTTCTCGGAAACTCATTTCTAGGATTCTTGTTAAACCAGTGACCATCAGGTCAATGCCAATCCATGGTGTCCCCTTGAGTATCAGAATAGATATGTGCTTCACAGGGTTTTCTTTTTTTCTTCTTCTTTTTTTAATCAATCATTTTTATTGGGGGCTCTTACAATCCTTATAACAATCCATATATCCTTTGTATCAAGCACATTTGCACATACATTACCATCATCATTTTCAAAGCATGTTCATTCTACTTGAGCCCTTGGTATCACCTCCTCTTTTCCCCTCCCTCCACTCCCTCCCTGTCTCTTAACAATAATTTAGAAATGATTATTATTTTCATATCTTCCATTGTCATATCTTACTGTCTCCCTTCAACCACATTTCTGCTGGGGATGGGGGTGTTAATATTTCAATCATTGTGATCGATTCCCCATTTGTTCCCCTTTTCTCCCCACCTCTCTTATCTACCCTCATGGTATTGCTAATCCTGTTACTGTTCCTGAGAGGTTTTTGTGTCCTGGGATCTATGTGTTGAGAGCTCTTATTTGTACCTGTGTACCTGCTGTAGTCCAGCTGAATTTGTAAAGTAGAACTTGGGTCATGATAATGGGGGATGGAAACATGAAAGAACTAGAGGAATGCTGTGTATTTCCTTGGTGCTATACTGCATCCTGGCTGGCTTGTCTCTTCCCTGAGTTCATTTTGTAAGAGGATGTCCTATTGTCTACAGATGGGCTTTGGGTCTTCACTTCCATCGCCCTTGTTCATATCAACATGATTGCTTGTTTTGGGTCTTCTGATGCCTGATATCTGAACCTGTGGACACTTTGTACTGATGTGCTTCTTCCATATGAGCTTTGTTGCTTCCCTGCTGGCTGGCCACTTGTTTAACTCAAAGTCTTTAAGTGCCCAGATGCTATAACTTGTAATAGCTGGGCACCATCAGCTTTATTCACCACATATACACATGCACCAATTTTGTCTTCAGCAATTGTATCAGGAAGGTGAGCATCACAGAAATGCCAGGTTATTATAACAATGTGCTTTTACATTGAGGAAGGACTTGAGTCTCAAGACATTGAGACTCAATGTCTTTCTGCTACCTTAATATTTAACAGATGTACATAGATCCATCCCTATCACTAATTATTATTATGTTCATATTAATTATATCATATATTAATATATTTACATATATACATACATACCTCTATACTTGTCTTTTGTCTCCTAGTTCTTTCCCTTATTTCCTTTTACTTTCCTCCTGTCCCACTATCATGTTCGACCTTCATTTGACTTTCAGTAATTCCCCTGGACTACATTTGATGAACCCCCATTAGGCATTCTGTGCCCTTCTCACCATGGATTTTTAGATCTCTTGTTGTTCCCTGATCCCTGGGCTTGTTGGCTCCTCCCTTCCAATGCCCCACCTCCTCCTCTACACTGTCTCCCAAAATTGTTGGTCCCTTTGCTTTCTCCACAGCATTATAAACAACCCTGCTTAACTTATATTGATAAACATTTTTGAAGTCTATAAATAGTTTCAGGTCTGTCTGCTGACCCTTACGGATGTTTTCTGATCAGGGCTGATGAGATTCAAGCCTGCTCCATGAGGCAGAAGTCTGTTTTCAGGATTCCTCAGGAACTTTGTTGCTTTGCAAGCCTTGCTGCTCTGTTGTGATCTTTTCTTGTTTTGTCCCAGTGTGGAAGGTCAGACAAGGCACAATTCCTGCGTGGCTAATATTTTAATGCCCTAATATGCCTATGAGGAGTCCTCTGGTGTTGTCAGGGAAGCATTAGACTACTAATATCAAGATCGGCTGTTTGAAAACAACAATGACTTCTTAGGAGAGAGATGAGGCTGCCTGTTCCCGTAACGATGTACAGACTCTGAAATCCCATAGAAGGCTGCTATCAGTCAGAAGGAACTCAAGGGCAGTGCGTTTCATAGTCTGGATTTGTTTGCAAAGTAGATCCCCAGGCCTTTGTGCTAAAGAAGCATGGACACGAAACTAAAAATAGAGACTTTTTGTTTTCTTCTTTTTAATTAATCATTTTTATTGGGGGGTGGCACTTACAATCTTGTAACAATTCATCATCCAATAGTATTAAGCACCATTGTACATATGTTGCCATCAATATTTCCAAAACAATTCCTTTCTATTTGAACCTTTGGTATCAGCACCTTCCTGTCCCCCCATCCCCCACTTGTGAATCCTTGATTGATGTATATGATTATTGGAGTTTTTTTCTTTTTTTGGAGGGGGGCGTCACTGCCCTCTGGTGGTGGGAGTAGGAGGCCCAGCCTTGCTGCTGGATTTGAACCTCCAACCCAGTGGGCCACAGTCCCGCGCACAACCACTACGCCACTGGGGCTCAGCCCTGGAGTTTTTTTCAAAGTCAATTCTCACCCCTCAGGAGGCCTCTTCACCCAAGCCTCAACCCCTTACCCCAGAACATACTGGGTGGGCTTTGAGTGGCCATTTGTGTAGCAGGCTGTGCTCTTAGAGCTCAGAGCACGCTGAGCAGAGCTGACTGCAGGCTTTCTGCCTAGCTCCCCCTCCCAGTGCCGGCTGCCTAATTGGAAAGGGCCATTTCAACATCTTAACAGAAAATGGAGTTTTTCTTTCCTTGATGCTGTGATTTGACTGGAAGTTAGCAAAGCATCAGTAAAATCCTAAACGTCTATTTAAAAAAAAGAAAAAAAGAAAACCCTTCATCGCAGGCTGGCACAAGGCTTCTGGGCTCCCTTTGAGGGAGGAAGATAAAACGCCTTCATGCATGTCCTCCTGCCTGCGAACTCGGGCTGGTTAAACATCTCTGGTAATGTCTGAGCACCGCCAAGGATTTCATCTCTTCCCACTAACAGGGTGTGCCTTGAAAGGGCTTTCACGGGCAGGAGCTGCACAGCTCATGCAGAACACGAGCTTGAGAATGGCCGTCAAGGGAGGAGGGAGCATGCCAGAGAGCGGGACAGCCATGCTGGGGACCCCGAATTTGCCCATCTCTTCACACAAATCACCTGGTTTCATCCTCATCACTCTAAGGGTAGAAGAGCCTGGGTGATGCAGTGGTTAAAGAGGATGCCAATCCAAAGATTGGTGGTTCAAACCTGCCACCTGCTCTGCTGGAGAAAAAAAGTGAAAGTCAACTCCTGTGGGAAACCCAAGAAGGCAGTTCTACTCTGTTCCATAGATTGGAATCGATTCAACTCTTGTGGGTTTGAGTTCGGACACTATAAGTGGGAGGTGTGGGGAGATCTATTTGTGTTCTCTCTTAGAGTTCAGACACATGGGCTCCAGAAAGGTTGAGTAGCAGCCTATCCTGGTTATGCCCAGGGCCAGTACAAACTCCATGACAAAGTCCAGAAGCCAGTGTGCTGTGAAGAGCATAGGTTTATATAGCTCCATCTACTTCAGGGGTCCTCACACTATGACCCACGGGACACATGCAGCCCACCAAGGACATTTATCCTATGGCCCGCTGGGTGTTTTTGCTGCCGCTGCTGTCCTGCTTAGCAGCCATCTTATCCAGGGCCCACAGTGAATTTGTTCCTTTTTTTTTTTTAACTATAGTACGGCCCTCCAATGGTCTGAGGGACAGTGAACAGACCCCCTGTTTAAAAAGTTTGAGGACTCCTGATTGTACTCAGCTGGATCTGGCATCCCTGTGTTGCCTTGTCAAGCTGTATGGGGTCTTCCCCACCTGGTTCTCATTGCCTAACACACTATGATTAGGCCACAGATGAGAAGAACTTGTCCCTTGACTTCCCACGTTAGGGAGAACCCGTGTTTGGGGCCATAAACTGGCTATGGGCTTACTTAGAAGGCCCCTTCCCATGGAGAGTATTGATTCTCAATGAAGGTATACAAGCAGGGCAGAGAGTATGAGATGTGCTAACTCCAGAAAACCAAACTCACAGCTATCAAGTCAGTACTCACTCTTAGCGACCTCCACAGACATGGTAGAACTACCCCCTGTGAGTTTCTGAGACTGTAACTCAGTGGTTCTCAACCTTCCTAATACCACGACCCTTTAGTACTGTCCCTCATGCTGTGGTGACCCCCAAACCATAAAACTATTTCCCTTTCTACTTCATAACTGCAATTTTGCTGCTGTTGTGAATTGGGTGACCCCTGTGAATGGGTCATTTGACCCCCAAAGTGGTCATAGGTTCAGAACCACTGCTATAATTGTTTAAGGAGGTAGAAACCTCTGTCATTCTCTCATGGAGTTGCTGGTGGTTTCAAACCACTGACCTTGCAGATCATAGCCCAATGCGTAATCACTATGCAAGGGATGTGTTAAAGGGGGAAGGGGAAAGTGCATTTCAACAGAGCCTTAAAGGAAGGGAAGTCTAGAAGGCATAGATAGTCCATGGTGCTGGTTGGTAAGTCAAGAGCGATGGGTTCATTTAGAAGCAAGGATGGTGAGACTTTGTTTCACCAATGAAACGTACTATTAGGAGAGATGTCCCTGGGAAAGGACATTATGCTTGGTAAAGTAGAAGATCAGAGAGGTACAAGATGGCCCTCAGAGAGATGAGCACAGAGATTGCAGCAATGGGTTCTAAAATAGCCATGGAATTGAGAGTGGGTCATGACGGGGCAGTATTTTCGGTGTGGGAGTCTCAGGTGAAGTGTCAGGTTCAGACTCCCCTCAAGCTAGGACCAGAGTCACTTTGCCCACTAACCCCTTCAGAGCTCAAGCCTGCTCCAAAGCCCCATCGAGGTGAGGTCAACTGGCCTCAAAGCTTTGGTGCTTCCCCTGGAAACTCAATTGGCTTGGCTCCTCCTGCACCCAGCCCAGATTTTAAAAATGCACACCAGTTATCTTTGATGGGGGCTTCTCAGGTGCCCATCACCCCACAGCCATGTCCCACAAGATGAAGGTGTTGATAATTACATTTTTGCTCTCCTGTACCCTGTAATTAATAATTGCAATTAATATGGCACACTTAGTCAAATAGCACAGGGTCTAATTGGCTGCCTAGCCTTTCTCCTTTTGATGGAGACAGTCTGTGGATCCCTGTTTTCTGTGGTTCTGCAGCCGGCTGCAGTTAACTCAGCGGGATCTGTCAAAGCTGCTAGATGGCAATTTGCATGACATTTGGAGAGCTGAGCAGAGGGGTAGGACTGGTGCTGGGGACAGGCCTGGTGGAAGCTGGGAAGGAGACAGAGTCCTTTGTATGGGACAGAGTGTTGGGCTAGGTCTAGCTGAGTTGATTCACCTGGATGCAAGAGAGAGTCCGGAAGGTTAATCATTGGGTCCTGATGAAGACCAGTCCTCTGCCTGGATCCCCTCGCCTCCACCCTTTCGCTGGGCAGGAGTGACAGGTGAGTGAAGGGTAGGTGAATGGAGAAGGTCTTTATGAGTCAGCATGGAATCCAGACAGAGCTTTTTAAATAATAATAATAATAATAATAATAATAATAATAATAATAATAATTGTTTTCATGGTACAAGGATAGAACTGAGTGGTGGTGACAAACACCTCATGACCCATCAACCAAAGGCCACTAGATTCGCTAGGCATTAGTCCACATACTAACTTAACCTATTGTCCCCTTTTCAGAACAAAGAGATTACTCAGTGACCCCCTGGAGATGAAAAACTATTGTACTATAGCCCCAAATTCAGGATAAAGTATGGGTATCTGCTTTTGTAGTCCGTGGGTCCCCCATGGACTGAGAGTGATCACTTTGGGAAACACTGAGCGTGGAACCTGACTTTTAGGAACCCTACGTAGTTTCAAAGACTGTGCATGTTTGTGAGAGTAGTCAGCCTCCTTGTTCTCCTGTGGAGTGACTGGTGTGTTTGAACCCCTGACCTTGAGACTAGCAGTCTGGTGCCTAACCCACGGCATCCACAGGCCTCCTATTATGACCTGAAGGACTAATACATGTTAGCTGTTACCCCCTACAGAGGAAACATTTGCCCCTCTTTGCCTTAGAATGCTGGGGCTTAAAGGAGAGTTAAACATGACCTTCCCCAGTTTCGAAGAGTGTAAAGAATTGGGTTCTGTAGCATTTCCATGGCGAATTTTTTCACAAGCTGACCAACAGGCCTCTTTACTGAAGTGCCTGAGGATGGATGTCCACTGCCACTGCCAAACCTTTGGTGAGCAGTGAGCACCTTAACTGTGCCTATAGCCTAGGGCCTTCCTATAAAATCCAAACCAGGTCAACTGTGAAGGCTGAGAGAGAAGGCATAGAGAATTTCAGGGCCCTGGAATGACTCTGTCTGCTATTATCATGCAGGTACACTATTCATCTCTAAACCTACAGAGCAGCGCATGACAGAGAGCAAACCTTCATGGAGACAACAGACTGATGCTTCAAGCAACATATCCATATTGGTGCTTCAGCTGCAGTTTGTGTTCTGCAGGAATTCAAATACAGGGTATGAATACTCAGAGGAACCATGTGCGCAGAGTACACAAGAACATCCTGTTTACTGCATAACTTTGTACACTTAAAAATGCTCTAAAAATGAAATCTATGAAAAAAAATCTCTGCGACACATAGTTTGCTCTAGCAGAAGAGGCCTCAGAGACCAGGGTGTGGATGGCCCAGCAGCTGGAGAAGCAGTATGGGCCTGAGCAAGTATTTACAGCTCCCTTCCTGCCCGGGAGGGAGGTTGGCTTCCTCTTCCAGCTGCCTGTGCTGCAAGAGCTTCGTGAGCCCTTCTGAATGATTGACTCTGGAATAGGTGCCTGCATGTGGGATCCATACAAAATGCCATTCATGCTCCAGACCCCAGACCCAGCCTTCCATCTTTGCCGTCATGCAGCCCCGGCTGCTGCGGGAAGTCGGGCTGAGAGCCAGACCAGCTGGGAAGGAAAGAGTCATCAGTGAACAGTGGACATTCAGTACCTAAGGGAGGAGTCCTAACAAACTCAGCAAACTCATTTAAAAAGCCCTTTCGCCCAGAATCTCCCCAGTCCTTTTATCCACACCGAGTCGTGCCCGGACACATGACCTTGATGAAGTCCCCTATCTGACTGCAAATGATTGCCAGGAAAATTCAGGGCCAATTAAACAAGCAAATGCTCCTTTTGCACTTTTTGTTGTGTTTTTTTTTTTTAACCTCCCTCTCTTAAATAAGCTCAGATCTGACCTACAGCAGAAGACGCCCGGCCTGCCTGTTCTCTTCATCACACTAAGCACCTTAACCCCACGGCACTGATTCCGGGGGTGGGGGTGGGGGGGCTAGTTATTAAATCTGTGAAACCCAAATGCTCCCAAGATAAACTTCTGATGATCCGATAATAGCAATTACCCGGGAGAATTCCAATTGGCGCAAATCACCAGGGGAAATGTCACGGGCAGCCAGCCTGCTGGCTGGAACAACGGAACAGGTAATTTGCTGGTTTATCACTCAGACACAAAGACACGAATGCAAAGAGTGGAGAGGGGGGGTGGGGTGAGTCCAAACAGTGGTGGACACGGAAAGGCATTGGGATGGAACGTGCCTTCTCTCAACTTAGCCAGGCAAACACAGCGTCTCTCTGTTCTGTGCCGTCTTTCCCGCTTCCCTCCAGCCATTTGGGGCCGGTTCATGATAGAGTCAGAGTCCACCTGAATTCTACCTTACAAATCCAGGTAGAATTGCGGTCACCTGGCTAGAGCGGAGCATGTACACCGATGCAGATAAGCGCTCACAACACAGGGAATCCAGGACAGATAAACCCCTTAGGGCCAATAATGAGAGCAGCGATACTAGGAGGGGGAGGGGAAGGTAGGGGGAGGGGGGAAAGGAGAATTGGTGACAACGATGGACATGAAACCTCCCCTTCCAGGGGAACAGACATCCTAAAAGTGGGTGAAGGAAGACAGCGGTCAGTGTAAGACATGAAATAATAATAATGATTTATAAATTATCGGAGTTCACGAGGGAGAGAGGGTGGGGCAAGGGGAATATGAACTGATAGAAAGGGCTCAAGTAGAAAGAAAATGTTTTGAAAATGATGATGGCAACGTGTACAAATGTGCTTGACGCCTTGGATGGATGTATGGATTGTGATAAGAGCTGTGAGAGTAAGGTGAGCAGACGTCCTGCTTTTTAACAATTTAACAATGTCCTGCGGTGTTTTAAAATTAAAATAAGTATATTACAATACTATTTTTGTAGTCTATGGAATTTTTTGTTGCTCCATACAGACCAAATTTTTAATCAAGAACTCCCCCCTCCACCTCACGCCGGTGAATGGTGTCCCACTTAAAATCTGGTCACAATAAAATGATTACAAACAATAAAATGATTAAAATAATTAAAAACAATAAAATGATTAAAAAATAACAGACAAAGATACAGAGTAAACCCCAAACCGGACCCATTGCCAATAAGTCTAGTCTAATGCACAGAAACCTTGCAAGACAGAGTACACATGCTTCATAGTGTCTAAGATTGTCATCCTAACAAAAACAGAGTGGTTGGAGGGCATAAACCATGAATCTTTTGGTTAACAGTGAAATACTTCACCACTGCATCACCAGAGCTCCTTCTATAGATAGAACAAACCCAAACTAAGGTCACTGCCCCAGAGTCTAGTTACCCCAAGCCAAGCTCATGGCTATCGAGTGAAATTTGATTTATAGTCAATCCTCATAGGACTGGGTAGAACCACTCCAGGTGGTTTTCAAGATTCCAACTCTTAAAAAAAAAAAAAGAAAGAAAACTTTCTTATTGAGCTGGGTAAAAGTTGATCAAGCAGATCATCAGTTTTACATGCAACAGTGTGTGTGTGTGTGTTTTTTAACATGCAACAGGCTTTTTTTACAAGCAACAGTGACATATTTTGTTTCACCTCATCAATTGCAAATACCTCAATTTTCCATCGTTTGCACAATGTGTCTCCTGTTCCCATTTTTCCTTCTTTCCTCAGCCCTATGAACGTTTTTCTGGGGTAAATATTGACCTTTTCATTCTAGTAATGGCTGATTACTCTAAGGGATACTTACCTCTCCAGTGCTCTTGTTCCTCTCACAGACCTATCTATTGTTTACCTGAAAACTGAGCCATGGGACTGAGTTCAGTCCCAAAGCTGAAGGATAATGAACACCAGCAGCTCAAAGGTTGCATCAGGCTTTTTCAGACCACAAAGCTTGATGTTCTTTATGATTTTGAGTTTTGATCCACATTTCCCCCCACTCCATCCAGAACGTTTATATGTGATTCCATTCAGAGCAGCTTATAGTTTTGCATGTCATGATTGATGTCTTAGAGGACAATGTGTCTGTGGTCCGTTAGTCCGTTGCACAAATGGCTTCCCCTCTCTTCATTTCTTATCACTCTTCTTTCCTCTGGATTGAATAAGACCGATGGTTGCATCTTAGATGGCTGTTTATGAGTTTTTAAGACCACAGTGACTGGTCACCAAGTGAGGATCTGTAGAACATGGTCTTTGTAAATGGTGTTATATGCCAACTGACCTCAGTGTCCACCAGGCAATGCTTCTGAGTCCCAAGACCCAGAGACACATTCTTCCAAGGTGTTTGGTTTATATCCAAGAAGTGTTCATAACTTTGACTTTTATATGCTCTGTCACATTCATGGGCACTTTTTTTCACGAGTATATTTTTGCAGTAAAGGGAAATACACACAAATACCCACTGTCAAACCCACATATATTTCTGGGTCTAGTCCCATTTCCCTCCCTCCCCTGCTCAGCCTGCTCACCCTTCTACCCATGTATGCACTCATAGATCACAGTTATTGCAGGACGGTGTACATAACTGTATTTACCTCTGTGACCAAGGCTGTAAATTTTTATGGAAGCACACCGCCACCACTTTCTCCCACAGAGAAGGTGAGTTTCAACTGATGACCTTTGGGTTGGTAGATGAGTGTTCAACCATGACCCCACCAGGGTCCCTCCAATATACCGAGAGAGAAGTCCTAAGTTTGGTCAGAGTTTGCCCCCATCGCACCCCATGATTTCTTATAGGGAAAGCTGAAACACTGCTGTTCCTGGCACTGCTTCATACTCTCTGTGGTGGCTATGTGCTTATGTTAATTACATGATTGAAATGTAGGGGTGGAGTCTAGCCTGTTAATCTGGAGATAGCCATTAAGTAGCCAATGAGGCCTCCGTGTGGGCATGACTTTCTCCTGAGACTTCTGGGAAATCTCATGATATTTCCCTCATGGAGATGGGAAGCTATCTCCCCAGTTGTTGGGAGTGAGTCTCAGAGACAATGAATTATGGACAAGACCAGATGGCAGCATCGGATGAGCTGGAGGAGCTGGAAGAGAAAACGCACGGCCTTACTCTGATGGAACCAGACCTCTGAAACTGGCATAGTCATGTGGAGAGCCCTGTCAGTGATGAGTTGATGCTACCATCACTGGATGCTGTTGATGGACCCTGAGCCCCAGAAGCCAGGAGCCATGGGAAGACCCCTGACAGTGCCATGATTCTGCACCCACTGACCGGTGACTTCGTGAGTTGGAAGGAGACTTTATAGACTGATATCAGACATATGGGCTAATATCGGACTCAGGAATTTTGGGTTGGGATGCTTTTTCAATGCTGCATTCTTCTTGTATTTAAACCTTTCCCTTATATCCATATGCGTGTCTATGAATTTTTTTCTCTAGTGTACCAGGACTGACTCACTCTCTCCTCTGCTCATTTGCTCTCAACCAAGTTTCTCCTTTTCTCTCTCCTTTTCTCACCTCCATTTCCCAAGGGAGAACATAACAAGCAATTAAGGGCTTTGCTACTAACTAAAACGTTGGCTGTTCCAATCCACCCAGAAGCATCTTGGATGTTCTTCCGCAAGCAAGGCAACAGCTGTGCCTGCCAAGAGTTGGCATCGAGGTGGTGGCATTTGCAATTTTAAATTTTCTCCAAAGTGGGTCCTTCTTGACTTTGTACTTCAACACCCATGTCCTTTTATCCTCAGGTCCTGAAGTTCTTTCTCCACCTGTCAGTCACCCTCAGCCTTGGGAGGGGCCAGGCTCCCCTGGCAGACAGCCCTGCAGTGAGACCTAGAGCTTCTGTCAGGTGTCATTAGGTGGGTGCAAATGGTTAACCTGCTCAGCTATGATCCCAAGGGTCAGAGGTACGAGTCCATCCAGAGACACCTTGGAAGAAATTGTTGGTGATCTATTGCCCAAGTTCAGCCATTGAAAACTCTATAGGACACAGCTCTCCTGGGATTCACGTGACTTCTCTATGAGTTGGAGTTGATTCAATGGCAACACGTGCATGAGAAAAACTTCCCTTTCCTTGGAAAGGATAGCTGCTAGGTTAGGGTGCACATCCCTTCACCCCTCTAGTCTTCCTTGGCATACTCAGGTACAGTGGGCAGATGGTGGGGCTGACAAGACCTATTTCCACTTTAGGTCAACGAGCAGACTCGGGCTCTGGGAGAAGTAACCTCTGGCTATGGAATCCGCTGTTGGTTAAGTGGGGACCATCTGAGTGGGGACCACTGGATACATGGGTGCCTCCAAGAGGCCAGGTGTCAGATCACCATTATCCAACCTAGGCTTAGCAAGCGTGTTTACTGGCATTGTACATTCCCAGCACTGCCCCTGCCCCTGCCCCAGTGAGCCCAAATTCCCAGGTAACACGAGAAAGACAAGTCTCTGAGAGCCTCCATTTGTGAGTCTGTCTGATTTCTATACCAAGTCAACATATTTTAGCTCTCACTCTAAATATGGATAGGTTCATGTGGGCCTTTTATCCTTGTAGTCTAAGAACCAAGGCAGGAAATTAGGCATGCCATGATTAAAGGTAAAAATAAAATCTCTGTGGAAATGGTCCTTTCCACTGCCTGGAGCTGCACCTCACAGGGAGAAGCCTTGTTAGCTCCCATTTCTGCCTTCCAACTCTCAGGGGATGTGCTCCCACTCAGAGTCGACAGCCATAGGGACGGACACAGGAGGCTTAGCCTTTGGGACCATGCAGCCGTCCCAACATTGTCACCCCGGTTTCTCATCTGCTCCCACCCTGTACCTTCTCCGCCCCTCTAAGATCAGGGTGGGGAAACCATCTTCCTCAAGATCAGGGTGAAACCTCCAGACTTCCTTGCTTTCGAACATGGAGTGAATGTCTTGCGGTTCCACGTGCTTTGTGCGGCGCGTGGGCACGATGGAGGGCCACACCGGGTAAGGAAGAAGTCACTCGACAGGACGGCTCCACCTTGGCTCCAACAGCAGACTCCAGCCTCACCACCATTGTGAGGGCAGCTGTGTTGGTTCTCTTTGATTGTTATGAGTCAAGGCAGGCCCGATGACACCCACCGACAATGGCACCCTGGCGGGGTGGGTTTGTTTAAAGCCTCTGGGGAAATGTGCCATTCCAGGCAGGGCGCTGAGAATCAGCGCGTGTTGATTTAGTAGCTGCTCGCCTTGCTGGTGACGTGGTTCCTCACCTGCAAAAGGAGAGGGTTGGACGACGCGATCGTTCAGGGCCCTGCCAGCTCTGACAAGAGAGGGTTGTCAAGTCCCTGGCAGCCCCCTTGGTGAGCAGAAGAGAAGTGGCAGCCTGTGGAACAGATCAGGGAAAGAGCAGTCAGCCTGGTTAGTAGGGAGATAATTATCTTTCCGCCAGTTCTGGGCAGCAAATGAAATGGGATAGCCAACCATCCCCAAAGAAAGAGCAGATTGACTCTCAGACTCAGTGAGGAGGCGGAATCATCCACGGAGTCCAATTCTAGGCTTCCAGAGAGTAGGTTGTCCTTGAGGAATTACTTCTCCACTTCAGTTTCTCCTCCCAGGATAGGACTAGCCTAGGCAATCACTGCAGATCCTTGCAGGGGTATTGTCCACAATGGGCTTTTCAACATGGAAGACTGTGGAATACATTTTCATTGTTGGACAATCTTTCTGTTGCTGGACACATTTCAGAACTTTCAGGCTCAGATGCACTAGGGACAAAGGCCTGGCGATCTACCTCCCAAAATTAGCCCACGAAAACCCAACGGCTCCCAATGACCTGCCCCATACTGCTTGTGGGCGGTGTCCGCCCAGCAGCACATCAATCTGCTGTGCATGAAGTCCCCACGGGAGCAGGGGCCAGCTTGAAGGCAGAAGGCAACACCCACATTTCAATATTAATGAGATGATAGGACATGATGGAAGAGGGGAGGCCATGGAAGAACAGGAAGTTTGCTTGAAAACTTTGATTGTGGGTATGCGTGTACACTGAGTTTCTGTACGTGTTAACATGCTAAGAGGAAACAAGCACGTTTAAATTAGGGCAAGTGGAGCAGGAGACCATAGATAAATATTCTCCAGAGTAAGATGAAGACTGTGGAAATAATTGATAGAAAAGACCAAAGGGGTTGCAAAAAGAAAACTATTACCATCCAGAAGGAACAAGCCATCCACAGAGAGAGACAGAGAGAGAGAGAGAGAGTGCTTTCTGGAAACCAACAGAATAATGGTGTAGAAAGAATGTCTTAAAAGACCAATGACCTTCTGTGTCCTGCTGGACTTTACAGAGCCTGTCAATCATGAGCAAGAAGAGAGTGTGGGTGCAGGGTCTGTGAGCTCAGCCTCATGGCACAGAGGACAGGGGATCCTGAGAGACAAAGGGACGATTGATTTCGCATCAGGGAGAACTAGGCTGTATTTCTGACTATAAATGGTCATCAAAAATAGTTGAAAGCCATTGTCCATAAAAATGGCATTGGGAGCCAGCAAGGACTTCAAAGCAGCCAGACAAGGCTGGAGTCCTGGCTCTGCTCCCTGCGACCCAATGATCTTGGACTGAGTCCGCAAAGCGTCTGAGCCTTATTTTCCATATGTGTAAGAAGGCAGATAATGAATGCCCATGATGCAGGCTTATTGTGTGGATTAGAGGTAGCAATTGAGAAATGCCTGACTCTGAGGGTGCTCCATTGAGACAGCCAATAATCCCATGTTAAATGTCATGGCAGGGATGGTCTGGTGAGGACAGGGAGTCCCTTTCGGAGTACTGGGATCTGGACAGGGATTTCCTGTTTCTTTAAGCATCTTGTTATATTTGTTGGACTTTTTTTTTTTTTTGGCAACCTTTACGCCCAGCCCTTAGTTTATTTTGTTTCTTCGGCAGGCAATTATTGATGGAATAATTTCTAAATTGGAAGGTGTTTATTGCTCCTGGAGAAAGCCCAGGCTAGTTGTCAACAGAATTTACTGAGAAATTAAGCAAGAGAGAGATTAAAAGACCAAGGAAGAAAGTAGACTGATCATAGCTTGTCTGGGGAGCTTGAATTCCTTGCGTGTTTTCCATATAATTTCCACACACAGAGGTAGATCAGGAAACTGAGGGCCTGCTCTGCTTTAGAGGTAAGCCAGCTAGGCAATTGTCTCCAGGCCTCCAGTCATAGCTTGGGCCGAACCACACATGCCCTGGACTCCCTTGTCTCTGCTCCAGGGACCTTGGCTGTTAGTACTTATCTAGACTTTGGTGTTGTGCAGAAAATCACTGGATTGCTCTCTCTAACCATCATGAATGCTTCCTCTGTCTTGGTAAATCTTGCCAAACCGCTTATGCATCCATTAATTGACCACATTGTCCTCGAACCTCAATTTGTTTATCTGGGAAACAGAGATAAAAAAAAGCTCCCACTTCAAGGGATTTCTAGACATTTGGAAACAATGCTCTGAACTCTCTGGAGGGAGATAGAAGTGAGATTAGTTTGGGCTCTGAGCTGCGTGAGGAGCCGGTCAGGCTGGTAGATGTCCTCTCAGATGCCAGCTCTAGCCACCCTCACCATTTAGGCTTCCTCTGTTGATGGCCTGCCTGAATGGTAGTACACTCCCTTTAGCACTTCAAAGCCCTTGATGTTACAAAAGACTCCCATTGGCTCTGGAAAGGCAGTGGAGAAGGCCAGTCTACTGGAGCCCACAGCCACCTGTGCATTTGCAGGGAAATGAGGAGTCTGCACTCATTTTCCAACATACCCCTACCCCCAACATGAGTAGACTCTCAGTCGCAGAGCAGTGTGTCAGTTGCAGAGCAGTGTGTCTGTGATAACAGATGAAAGGGCACAGGGATGCAAGCCAGGAACATGGCCTTGAAAGGAATGGCATCTCTGAGGTTGTCCTCCATGAAATGCATAGCAATTTGACCCTAAGTGAGAGCCGGGTGCCACAACTGGACCATTAGAGTTCCATTTTTTTTAAATCATTCTCTTGGTGGCTCTTGTAACATTCCCTGCATCAATTATATCAAGGATATTTGTACATATGTTGCCATCATCATTTCCAAAATATCTTCTACTTGAGCCCTTAGTATCAGCTCCTCTTTTTTGTCCCCTCCCTCCCCCATCCAAGTGAATCCTTAATCAATTATATATTGCTATTATTTTTTCATATCTTATACCATCAATTGTCTCCCCTCACCCACATTTCTGTTATTCGTCCCCTTCCAGGGTGGGGGGTGGGGGGCTATCTCTCCAATCTTGTGATCAGTCCAGGCTCTGCAGCTTTCCATCTATGTGTCCTTGCGCACATGGTCTTAGTCTTTCTGAGTCTTTGTTTCTTTTATTGCGGATTGGCCTAGGAGTATCTGGCTCAAAGGACTTGTTGATGGGATCATGGGTCAATAGTTGGCAAGAGCCTAGAATGTCATCAGGCATGTTAATGTTCACCATCATCATCATCTTCATTTTTGCCATCCTCGTTCACCGTCCTCTGTACATCACCAGCTTCATCACCATCTGCAATAGCATCCTTTTCTTATTCACCACCATCCTCATCATCTTCCTGGATCGGATGGGGCTGAGTAGTGAAAGGAGCCCTGGACTAGGTGTGGGAGAAGAACGCACAATTGTTTATTTATTTGATGATTCATTCATTCACTTTTTTATGTATGTATGTATTTATTTGTTGATTCATTCACTTATTTATGTATGTATATTTCAAAATAGATCATTCCAAATGGAATTTGAGAGAAATAATAAACATCATGACATGTCACGCAAATGAATAGAATTGGTCCATGAGAGGATTTAGGTGAGTGTAAGGTAAAGAAACAGATAGCCTCTCAGGCAGTCCAATGGACATTTGGAGTTGGGCCATCACTCTCTGAGCTGCCTAAAAGTAGGTCCAGTTGCAAAACTGACTGACAAATGCCAGTGTTGTGGACTGAGCTGTGCCCTCCCCCCCAAATGTGCTCTAAATCTTAACTGTGGTTATAATCCCATGTGGGAATGGGCTTTGGTTGTTATGTCAATGGAGTGTGATTCCTGAAGGGGGTATCTTGAGTCCATCGCTTTTGTGATATGAAAGAGATTATACGAACAAAAGAGAAGGAAGCAGAGGTGAGGTAAGATAGATACCAAGACTCAAGAAGCTCTCCAAGGAACCAAGAAATGGAAACTGAAATGGCAAGGCCCTCCTTCCTTTCAGAATAGGCCCCTACACAGAGAAATCCTGCCCCTAGGCCTGGTGGTTCTTCATTCTAACATCCAGCCCCTTGAACTATGAGAACATGTTTTCGCTTGTTAAATCCACCCACTTGTGTTTTTTCTGACATAGCAGGACTAGGTACCTAAATCAACATAGATTCAGGCACAAATGGATGAACCTTCCTGTTATAGTTTGAACTGTGTACCCCCCAAGTCTATGTCAACTTGGCTAGATTATGATCCTCAGTACTGTATGATTATCCTCCATTTTGTGATATGATGTCATTATCCAATGTTTTGTAAGTCCTAACCTTTATGGTGTTTATGAGGCAGGATGAGTGTCATTAATGTAAACAAGCAGGATACAACCAACCAGATTACTTATACCTTGGATCAATCTCTTTTGAGATGTACAGGAGGCTAAACAATGAAGCAAAGATCACAGAAGAATCCCAAGCAGAGCATGCCCTTTGAATCCAGGGCTCTTGTTCTGAGAACCTCCTAGATCCAGGGGAAGATTTGATAAGGATCTTCACCAGTGCCTCCTGAGAGAGAAAATCTCTCTGGGTAGTTGGTGTCCTGAAGTCAGCCTGCTAGCTTTCTGTGGCGGTTATGTATTTGTTATGCCAATTTCATGATTGGGATGTAGGGGTGGAGTCTGGCCTGTTAATCTGGAGATAGCCATTGAGTAGCCAATGAGGCCTTTGTGTGGGCACGACTTTCTCTTGAGACTTCTGGGAAATCTCACGATATTTCCCTTGTGGAGAAGAGAGGCTATCTCCCCAGTTGTTGGGAATTGCTCTCTAAGATGACAATCTATGGACAAGACAAGATGGCGGGGTCCGAGGAAGCAGAAGAGCTGGAGGAGAAGCCACGTGGCCTTACCCTGATGGAACCAGACCTCTGAAGCTGGAGAAGCCATGAGGTGACCCCTGTCAGTGCTGAGTTGCTTCTACCACCACTGAATGCTGTCGATAGACCCTGAACCCTGGAAGTGAGGCGCCATGGGGAGACCCCTGCTGTCACCGGGACTCTGCACCCACTGGCCTGTGACTTCATGAGTCGGAAAGACTTTATAAACTGGTGTCGGGCATCTGGGCTATTAACGCACTTATGACTTTGAACTGGACTGGGCTGGGATGCTTTCTCAATGTTACATTCCTCTTGTATATAAAACTTTCCCTTATATACATATGCGTGCTGATGAATTTGTTTCTCTAGTCTACCCAAGCTAACACACTTCCTAAACTGTGAATGAGTTTAAAACCACATATTGTGGTATGTGTGATCTTGCTATTATTGCAGAAAGTGACAATAACTAAGATACTCAACAACATAAGTGGTAGGAAAGAAATCAGACACACAAAAAGGACATGTTACATGATGTGAGTTGTATAGTGGCTCTCCAAGGACACACCCGCATTAAATCCCTGAAACCTGTGAAATATCATATTTGGTTTTTGTACTTGTAACTCCTTAGAAGAGCCTGAGATAAAGAGATACACCCCCATTATCACCATGGGCCCTGAGTGCAATAACATGTGTCTTCATAAGAAATACCTAGGGGAATCTCATTCTACAGAAGAGGAGACAGGGGGATTTGAAGACAGAGAATAGACTGGAGTGATGTGGCCCTGAGCTAAGGAAGCCAAGGAAGGCCGACAGGCACTTGGAGCTGAAAGAGGCAAAGAAAGACTCTTCCCTCGGGCCTTTGGAGGAAAGCTTGATTTCAGTCTTCTGGCCTCCAGAAGCATGAAAGAATAAATTTATGCTATTTTAAGCCATCCAGTTTGTGGTAATTAATTACAGCCACCCTAGGAAACTAATACACTGTGTGATTCCATTTATATAAAGCACAAAAACAAGCAAAAGTAATTCATGCTATTAAACATCATGATAATTGTTATCCTTGGGAGTGGGGTAGACTGGGAGGAAAGCCAGGGGGCTTCTGGGAGGTGCCAGGAATGTTCTACTTCTTGATCTCGGGAAGACGCCATGGGTGTGTTCAGATTGTAAAGATTTAGCAAGCTGTATATTTATGATATGTGCATTGTAGGTCTAAGAGTTTTGTGAAAATTTCAAATAAAAACCAGTTGCCTGCTTTTCTGTATCCTGAGAAATGTTGCCAATCTTCTCAGCTAAATTCCCCTTTGTTGCAAAAGACAGGAATAAATGGCTGATCTTTAATCGACTCAGTAACTCTGCTAAACACCACATACATCCCCCCTTGCAGCCACGCTGGGAGTTGATGTCGAGCCCACTTTTACAGACAGGACAGCTGAGGTTTAGTGAGATTGAATGACTTCTCTGCACCCCCAAGTCCCATCCTGGTAGAAGGCCCTGATTGGTGCATCCCACGCCCCCCACGCCCCCCCCCCACAATGAATACCTGAAGGATGAAGCTGAGGATCACGTGCAAAATGGATGCTCCAAAAGGGAACAGAAGACGGTATGGAGATATGTCATTACATTGTAATCAGTCACCCTGCCTTGGCATTCTGAAATCATTTTTGTCTCCCCTTGAATTCTTCTTACACTTAGAGGCAGTGCCAAATGGCATTTAATTGCTTTTCATTGCTGGGCCTAAGACGTCCTGTCAGTCGGGCCTATGCCTCCAAGCTGCACAATTGTTTAGAGTGATTGAGGAATGAAAGGCAATATTGCTGTTCCCCCCAGCAGAACAGCCTGGGTGTGAGAGGGAGCAGGGAAAGGTGGGAATTCTGGTGCAGTGCTCAGGGAGTGAATGGCTCCCCTTCAACCCATACAAAGGGTAGTTTTCATCCCAATACCTTGAAGCCAGTGAGTGACTTCAAATGGAATCTGCTCCTCTCTACAAGCCAAGCCCAGAATCTTGGCCTTTCCTCCCTCACTCCATAGTCCTTCTCCCATCCCACTCTCTGGATCTTGGTCTGAATTAAGAACCATGAACAGCTCAACTCATGGCCAATTCACCCCTCAGCAACCTAGGGCTTCTATAACAGAAATATTACAAGGGGGTGATTTAAGGACAGAAGTGTATTTCCTCACAACTCAAGGAGCTAGAAGGTGGAATTCATGACACCAGCTCCAGGGGAAAGCACTCTCTGTTTTCTCTGGGGGAAAGAAAGTGCTTGTCTCGGTCTCTCTAAATCCACCACCGTTGGGTCAGTTTTGACTCAGCGACGTACTTCTTTATGGGGAGCAGGCAGCCTTATCATTTGGTTTGAGCAGAGGGGCTGCTGGGTGTGAGCCACCCTACATGGCAGTCAGCAGCCCAACAGCTACAAGACAGTGCCCCCAGAATCCTGCATTCTCCAGTCCTCTGGAAAGCTCCACATGGCTTCCATCTTTCCCTCTGTTCTTCATTTGCTTTTAATAGTTTCACTGAGCTATAATGAGTATGTCATACAATTCCCTAACTCAAACATAACACAGTCAAGTTGGGAACATGTTGTTCCTTCTTGCACCCCTTGCTATTGACTTCCCATTTCCAGTTCCTCTCAACCTCCCCATCCATGGCCCTGGTCATTATTAATCCAGTTGTCATCTTCATAAATCCACCCATCCTGACTGTTCTATACAGAAAAAGTGTACAAAACAAAGACCCAAATCATAAAAGGACCCAGCAACAGTGTTTGAAGACACACCCTACACTGATCTGGCCTCATTAACTGAACAAAGAAAGCTCATTTCCTGGATGGAACTACATACATAAGGGGTGGGGGTGAGGGTTCCAGCACACATTGGGAGTGGGAACACGATTCAGTCCACTTAAGCTGCATTTTGACTGTGTCTGTCTGCTTGCCCCTCTCGTCTGAGGGATAGGTCCCTCAGCACCAATGGGACTTCCAGACATCAGCCCCTTCCTGTGGGTTTGTTGGGGACATGGATAGGCTCTTGGCCACTGCTTGTGTTTCACCGAGTCACCATTCAGTGGATCATGAATTATCATCACAATCAGTGCAGGAAATGTATGCCCTAGCATCGGAGAGGTAGGAAACACAAAGGGAAAACCCACAGTCAATTGCACCCTGGGACCAGGGAGTGAAGAATGCAGGCTGCGTTCCCCAGACACCTCCAAATCAGCTCATTTAAATTAATGCATCCAACTCTCCTAGAGGCCTGAGTAGCAGGCTTATTTATGTGTCTCAGAATGGGCCAAAGTAGCCAAGTGAGGGAGTGGAGCAATTAGCACCCTGCTTTACACAGATTTCAAGACCCTAATTCATAATTTGGCTGAATGTAGAAAGAATAATAGGAAAAAGAAGAAATCCCCAAACGATATTATATATAATTCCATCTGACAAATGGATTGCTTCTAAACCTATAGGCTGCCAAGTTACCAAATGGACTGCATTTTCCACTTTTCAGTCAGTCCCTTGCACTTCCTGGATGTCCGCCTAGAACCAGGCCTTCTTGAAAGAGTCTTTGCAGAGCTTTTATGGGTTTGTTCTGACAGGCCCACCGAAGGAAATCTCTTGTATGTTGGGGCTGAAATTTAGACTAGTTAGCTAACTGGAGGGCATGAGCAGAAATTCATCAATGGTCATGGCTGTGTGTGTGTGTGTGTGTGCACGCGCGCGCTGGTGGTGGTGGTGGTAGGGTTCTGCAGGTCTCCCATTGGGCCAGCATTAACTGGCTAGTGTTTAGGTCTTAAAGCGTCCAAGAATAGTGGCAGGGCTGGGAAATTAGAGCGTTCTGGGCAGTAGCATTGAGCAGTGGGAGTGAAAGCTTCTCTCTCATCTTGTTCTTTTCTGACAGCCCCACACCTCTTGGTCTCACTCCACCCCAGTCCAAGCCCATTACCCTCATGTTGATTCTGACTCAACACAGACTAGAACTCCCCCTGTGTGTTTCTTGAGATGTAATTGTTTGTGGGCAAAGTCGAAAGCTCAGTCTTTCTCCCAAAAGGCGACTTGTAGTTTCAAACTGCTGACCTTGCAATTAGCAGCTCAACTTGTAACCGCCAGGATTCCGCGTCCCACATGCTTTAATGAATATGCATTAGTAATTGAGGCCTCATTTCTGTGTCCTTTGGGTGTGCAGAATACTGGTGTGTGTGTGTGTGTGTGTGTTTTCCTGTGAACATGCTCAGAGGCTTTTAAATGAGGACAGACTATGTGATCAAGTAGGAGGGGTCTTAGATCTATAGTTGAACACTGAAGTCCAACTGAGGCAGCATGGGATGCTCCGAGGCTTGTCAAGAATAGCTGGAGCTCCCCATGTAGGTAGAAGGCCTTGAGAGAAGGGTGGACTTGAAAGGAAGAAGAAAGGCAGGTAGAAACCTTTATATGAAGTGAGACATGTTAGAAGTAGCCTTTTGATCCAGATTCTATTGTGAAAGTGTGTGTGTGTATACATGCAGGTATGTATGATGTGATATATATGCATGTACTCATGCATGTGAGTGTGTTGAGCATGCACTCCTTCATGTGCTGTGCTGTGTGTGCACATGCACTCATATAAGAGTACATGTCTGTGTATACACGTGTGAGTGTGTGTATGCATGCGTACATATATGTGAAATATGCATGGACATTCACTAGCTATCTCTGGAGTTTGCAAGTCTGGTGGCATGGATAAAGGCAATGCCTGCTATTATAACTAAACAAGGGCAAGGTCTTGATTCTGGGTCTGATCCAGGAGTGAAGTTCAGCACTACTTACCAGGAAGCAAGGCAGGTCAGCTGGAGGGCTGGCCAGTGTTGGGGAAGTCTGGAACATGCCTGTGTGTGGTAAGAACGAAAGCTGGTTTTCAACCTTCCTGATTCTACAGAGTAGAATTGACCCTGTGGCTCATTACAAGTGACCACCCCTTGAAGGAAACTCTAGGATGGGTCGGATTTAAGTCATGAAGGTGTCATGATGAAAGGGGTGGATTGTGTTGGAAACCGCTTACAGGTCCTTCACACCTTCTGGACCCTTCTTTGCATTCTAGCCATCGCTATAGCAACTGGTCCTGTGCAAGTTCTCACCAATTTCATGCAGCTTACAATTTAACAGATTATTATGTATGTCCTTGTCATATACTCTTGCTTCCTGAGCTGGGACTTCTCAGGTACGGAGGCATGGATCCTGGCAGGAGGTCACTTGCCACATATATATAAATAATCTAGAAGTATTGGGGGGCCAGGTCTACCCAAAGGGGAGAGAAAGACAGTAGAATGGTGATCTCCCTCTCGTTCTTAAGATGGGGAATTCTTTTTTTAAAATTTTTAATCATTTTTTGGAGCTCTTACAGATATCAGAACATTCCATAGTTCTACCACACCAAGCAGTATTGTACAATTTCTATCATAGTCAGTTTCAAAACATTTTCTTTCTTCTTGAACTCCTTGATATCAGCTCTTGTTTATCCCTTCCCTTACCCACCTACCCCCATGAACTCTTATTAGTATTATTAGTTCCCAATAAGTGTTTTTCCCCTTGTCTTACATGATCCAATATATCCACTCACATATAATACTTTTGTTCTATCCCATCAACTGGGGTTATAAAGCCATCAGTGTTATCAGCTCCCTGTACCCTATGCCCCCAACCCCTTTGCTTTCAGGGGACTGTTACTTCTGTTACTATTTCTGAAGGGTTATCTATAATGGCTTTTATGTGCCAAAAAATCTTAAACATACAAATGAATGTTAGCAAATTTAACATGGTTAATGATGTAAAATAAATAAAAACCATAAAGGTAAGGGGAGGAAATATTAAAAAGCTGGAGTACAGTTATGTGATTTATCAGTCCTATACTATACCCTGGATTTTTAAAATAAGTCATTTTATTGAGGGCTCATACAACTCCTATCATGATCAATACATATGTCAGTTGTATATAGGCCACATTGCACATTTTTTGCCATCATCATTCTCGAAACATTTTCCTTCTACTTAGGCCCCCGGTATCAGCTCCCCATATTTCCCCTCCTTTCCCACTCCCCTCCATGATGAACCCTTAATAATTTACAAATTGTCATTATTTTGTTATATCATTCACTGTCTGATGTCTCCCTTCACCTACTTCCCTGTTATCCTTATCCCAGGGAGGAGGTCATATGTACATCCCTGCAATTGGTCCTTTGTACTCCACCTTCCCTCCATCCTCCTGGTATCACCACTCTCACCACGGTTCCTAGAGGGGTCATCTGTCCTGAATTCCCCATGTTTCCGGCTCCAGTGTACATCCCCTGGTCTAGCTAGATTTGTAAGGTAGAATTGGGATCATGATAGTGGGTGGGAGGAAGCATTTAAGAACTAGAGGAAAGTTGCAGATTTCATTGTTGCTAAACTGTACCTTGATTGGCTCATTTCCTCCTTATGACCCTTCTGTAAGGGGATCTCGCTTCACCTATTGATGGACTTTAGGTCCCCACTCTGTCCTCCCCCTCAATTATAATGATATAATTTTTAGTTCATTGATGTCTGATACCTGATCCCTTTGACACCTCTTTGCCACACAAGCTGGTGTGCTTCCTCCATGTGGGCCTACATGGAAAGCCCACATGTACCGTGGATTTTTACATCCCTCTGTGTGGCTTTTCTGAGAGGGATTGTTCAATTTTCTTACAGGAGGGTTTTGGGTTTCCATAACATCCACACCCCTTCACATTGATTTAGTTGCTTGCTTTTAAATTACTGATACCTGATCCTGTCAACACCTCATGATCACACAGGGTGGTGTGCTTCTTCTATGTGGACTTTATTGCTTCCCTGATAGACGTTCGCTTGCTTAACGACAAGCCTTTAAGATTCTAGACACTACATCTTTTAGTAGCCAGGCAGCATCAGCTTTCTTCACCACATTTGCTTAGACACCTATTTTATCTTTAGTGAGTGTGTCAGGAAAGTGGGTATCATACAATGCTCCATTATTAGAACAGACTGTTCTTGAACTGAGGTAGGATTTAAGTAGAGGAATGTGGGGTGGGGGTTCTTAGATGTATTTCCTAAGACTCTTCCAAGGATCTGGTCAAGTTCTGCAGGGTAGCTCACACTTATGACCAGTCCCTTATAATTAAAGTGACCTTATAATTAAAGATTGTAAGCAGAACACCATTGACCGGGGGGAGGGGGGAGTTCTTGATTAAAATTTTGGTCTATATGGAGCAACAAAAATTTTCATAGAATACAAAAATGGTATTATAATATATTTATTTTAATTTTAAAACATGGTGAGACATTGCTAAATTGTTAAAAAGTGAGATGTCTGGTCACCTTACCCTAAATGCGATTTCCTTCTGATATCTGCTCCTTAACCTCTAACTCTTGCTTCTTGAGGTCTGTTTTCTGTCTTACACAACACTCTACTTTGATAGCTAGGTTTTGTAATTAATTGTCATGGCTAGACAGTACTCGTGAGTAAGCAGTTCATTAAGGAAGTTAACAAGTTACAGTGTGGGTGCAAAATGCTCAAGATACAGATGTTCAGTAAGAAAATATTAGAAAGCTGTTTGTTTGCTGTTTCCAGGAGAGTCCAAAAGGCATGCCAGTACATTCTAAGCTTCAATCCAAAGGCATGCAGCTCAAACTCCGTGGGCCAGGAAACCAAGCTCTCCCAATCATGTGCCTAGAGGTACCCCACTCCACAAGCCAGCCTCCTGCCCTGAAGCACTCAGCTTTACTTGCTCTGTCAACTAGAAAGTCTACCATTCTGCCTCATGCTCTGACTCCTGGATCTGGTGCTGCTACTTCTCTGCCACTGCTTTGATGCCAGTGCTGTCTTCTGGTCACGGATGTTCACTGTGCAGAGATAATGGAGTCTGGAGGATGAGTTCCCTTTCTGTCTCTTGCTGTTAGTAAAATTCCCCTTCACGCTGCTAAGAAGGCTCATTTTATATCCAGCATAGTCACCACAATGCATCCTGTTAACTATCATTCACAGGTGAATCCAATGAGTGCCCACGCACCCCTCCGACCATCTTCCCTAAACCCATGCAGGCAAGCAGGTAGTTTGGTGGGAATTGCAGATTCTTTGACTAGAAGAGCCATATGAAATCATTAACTATCCTTGCAGCATCACATCCCAAATAGACCCCTGGCATGCATGTCTGAAGACTTGCAGAATCATAGATTCTGCTTTGGGGGAAATCCCAATCAAAGGCACTCCCTTCGACTGTTCATTTACAATACAGTAGTTAATGTTGTTAGATTCCCTTGAGTTTTTAGATTCCCTCCTGTGTGCCACGGAACGAAACATTCCCTAGTCCAGAGCGAACTTCACAGCTGTTGTTACGGTTGAGCCTATTGTCACCACCACTGGGTCAAAATGCCACTCAGGGTTTTCCTCTTTATGGCTGACTCTATACTTTGCCAATCACGATGTGCTTTTCGAGGGACTGGTCTTTTCTGATAACGTGTTCAAAGAATACTTGATAGAAAGTCTTGCCATCCTCACTTCTAAGGATTATTCTGGACAATTAGCTTGTTCTTCTGGCAGTCTATGGTACTTGCAATATTCTTTGCCAGCATCATAATTAAATGCAACAATCATTCCTCAGTCTTCCTTATTCATGGCCCAATTTTCACATACAGAACAGTTGAATACACCTTAGCACAGATCAAACACACCCCAAAACTGCCACTTCCTATTGTGTGTATGTCCCCTAGATCATCCCTCCCATCGCTGTATTACCTAGAGCACAACCCTCTTTTGTGACATATGTCCTCACCTTAAGGGGGCTTATATACCCCCCAAAGATATATAAACCTTGGTCAGAATAAAGGAGCTCTCTCTCGATGCCTCTTCTCCACTGACTACATTCTCTTACCTCCTTCTCTTCTCTGTCCCCTCTGCCTATGTCCTCTTCTCCTCCTACAGGGTCTCTCTCCACATGGACCATCAAGCAGGGCTGAGGTGAGCTTGTTACCATAGAATGTGTCTGACTTCATTATTTCTATCTTGCATATTTTCTATGACATTTCTATAATCCTTATTTCTTAACACTGTACAATTTGTGCCTAACCAACCTGTGATGATGTACCAGGGGCTGATTCCTCTGACATTGGTCTATGAAAGAATTCCACAAACATAGGTTTCATACCTACACATACACACACTAAGTATTCTGAAATTCCCATTCATCTCAATGCCATCCACACACTCTGATGCACTTGCATAATTAATAACACACATATGGAGATCTTTCAGGTTTTCTCTGCTTTGAGCCACTATTAATCTGATATTAGTAATGATATCCTGCAGGCCATATCTTCTTCTGAATTTTCGGCAGTTCCCTGGCCATACTGCTGCAAGGCATTGCTAAATTATCTTCAGTAAAATTTTACTTTCACATGATATGAATAATATTTGGGGGTAATTTCTGCCTTCTGTTGAACAACCTTTCTTTGAAATGGGTACACAAATAGGGGTCTTTTGCAGTCATTTGGTTAGGAAGCTAAACATATAAAAGTCAGTCAGATTTATGGACCCAGGCTCAAAATCTTACAATGAATTCCCAAGTGGTAGACATTTCCTCCATAACCTCACAATGTAGCAGGACAGCATACAATGAGTGCCTGCTCACAAAAATTGTCCCAAACTCTTAATCTAACCTGAGTGATGAGATTTGACTCTCCTCCAATTGCTCGGAGCTCAGAATCACCACTTCACCTCCTTCCAAAAGCATCTGCATCTGCTGGGTACCAGTTATAAAAGCCAGAGGGCTCTAGCTAAGACATACTGAATCAGACCCTCTGTGGTGCACTCCTATAGTCTGTGCTCCAACAGTGTGTGTTTTGACAAGCTTTTCAGGGGAGTCAGGCACTTTCCTGCATTTGAGGAGCTGCACCCCAGCACACAGGAGGTGCTCAACAAATAGTTGTCAAGTGAAGGAATGTCTTCTCTGAGGGAACTCTTCTTGGTCCAATCTGTGGAAACAGATCCTCACCAGACTCTTGCTCAAATGAAATCAGTCCCTGGGTGGATGATTTGTCGCTTTTAGCTAAATAGAAATTTCTCTTCCAATCACCCAGTCCCGTTTTGAGAGCTCAGAGTTCATCCCAATTAACCCAACACAGGCGGCCTGTATGCCGAGAGAGGTATCTTGGCTCTCTGGTCTCATTATGGAGAAGTTGCTCAGGGAGATAGAACTGCTCTTACATTGTCACATGACCCCAGAGTGGCCTTTTTCTTTAACCGGAGAACTTTAATCAGTGATGTGATGGTGGGTTATCCAAAGGGTCAAAGAGGGAGGGTGGAAAGGGAGGCAGCTGAGGAATATCCGATCTCTCTCCTTCCTGAGAAAGCAAACCTGTTTGAAGGGCAGCAGGAGAGATGAAGGCTAGACCCCAGCAAGGGCCTTCTAAGAACCAGTTATTTTCATGCAATCAGGGGTCAGGCTAATGATGAACTCTGGGCTCATAAATGCCTGGGTGGGGACTGATTTGACCACAAACATTTTCCAGACACAGAGGACTGGACTGAGGAGTGGTTGTTTCTCAGAGAAGAGTCACAGGTGTGAGGTGGGTTTCTCAACTCTCCAACCATTTGGATTTGAACCCATGTGTTCCATTTGGGGTTGGATCATTCCTGTTGTGGGGACTTTCCCTATATTTGCATGGTAGGCATTCAGCGGCACCCCCAGGCTCCATCCACTAGATTCTGGTAGGACCCAAACCCAAATTGTGTCAATTTAACAAGTCTTCAGACATTGTTTCATGATCCCGGAGTGGGAGGCAAGGGGACAGTAGGATGAAAGCTAATACTGCACTAGAACCATGGGAACCCCTGGGTAATGCAAATGGTTAATGTTCTGCTAACCTAAAGGCTGGAGGTTCAAGTCTACACATACCTCAAAGAAAGGTTTGGTGAGCTTCATCCCCCAAACCAAACCCACTGAAAACATTATGAGCTTGGTTCTCTTCAGGCACATATGGGACCATCATGAATTCGATCCACTCAGTAGCAATAGTTTTACAAGTACAATCAGAGCAGGAGGCTCAGTAATGTTTCTCATCACTGTTATCCTGTGATTCTTCCCTACAGCATACAAGACAGCAGAAATCTTTTGGCAGGGTCTGGCCCCAATGACCAGAATGTTGTCCTCCAGGTCACATGCTATGGCCCTGGCTGGCTGTCTTTAAAATCCTTACCTTCCAAACAAAACAGCAGGGTTTGATAAGACCACCTCATCTGAGACTTGCAAACTTCTTTCTGCACTCACACTGAAGCCTCAAATGGCAATTCCCCTTGCCACCTGGAAACCAGTGCTCCAGGTCAAGTTTTCTCAGAAACCAAGGCCCACAGGAAATGTCACTTTCAGACCCCCACTGTCACTGAGTTGGTCCCAACTCCTGAAAATCCTACAGAGAATTTCCAACATGTCAGTATCTGTGGGCATAGATGACTTCAACTTTCTCCCAAGGTAGGACCAATGGATTTTGACCATGGATCTTGTGGTCCACCATGGACCCAACAGCGTTGTCCGGTCTACTTACTGCACTCCTAGCCTGTGTTTTTTTTCTGAGACATTCATTCCTGAAAGACCCTTAGGTTGAAACAGATGGGCTTGAGTCATGCAAGTGCAGTGTGGGATGCTGTCCTGACTTCAGATGTTTTGCCCGCTGCTGACTTTATTGCATTAACTTTGATTCTTTAAAATGCTGAGTTTGTATTAGGCTGGGTTCTCTAGGGAAGCAAAAACAGTTATTATATGTGTGTATGGACATGTGTGTGTGAGTATATATACATATCTATATAACAAGAACAAAACAGTGATTATGTATGTGTGTGTTAGATCTACAAAACAGAAGCAAAACCAGTGATCATATAACACACATATAGCAATAAAACACATGGATACCATAGGGTCAATTCTAACTCATAGTGACCTTGTGGGACAGCACAGAATTACTCCTGTGGCTTTCTAAGACTACAACACTTTATGAGAATCGAAAGCCTCACCCTTTTCCTGAGAAGTGGCTGGTGGGTTCAAACTACAGCTAGCCCACTCTGCTCTCAGGACTCTCTCTCTCTCACACACACACACACATGTGTGTATATACATATACACACACAGCACACACACGTATATGAGAGAGAAATGTTTATCAAGAAGATGATTCATACACTTATGAATGGGTAAGTCCAGTCCTATTCAAGTCTGAGTCCGAAGCTGGAAGCTTCCTCTGCATCTAACAAGCTGCAGAGGCTGAAACAACAGGAAAGCCACCAGGAAATAGGATGCAGCAGCAGGAGGATCACAGACCTGTGGATACGTGGGCAGATGAGTCTCCATGCAACAGGGCAGGCTATGGCTCTACAAGTCAGTGAATTCAAGATCGTCATGGCAGTGGGTGGATCAGAGGACAGACTACAGATGGTTCCCAGGGTTGACAGACAATATGTTCAACTGTTGGCCCAAGTCCAAAGAACTGGAGGTTCATCAACCAGCAGCAGAATTCAGACCCAGCAAGAGGCAAACCAACTCTCCACAGAGCCTGCTTATGGAGGAAAGAGGTCAGAGTCAGAGGAAACTTTCTGAGGGCTTGCACTTCACGATCCTCTCCCTGATTTGTAGCAGATCCCATTATGAGGTGGATTACATCATGAGAGGTCACATTTGGGAAAATCCTGGCCCAGCCAGATTGACCCAACTTTCACAGCATTAAAATAATATCTGAATACTGAGACTCTTGGTGTCTCTTAGATTTTCTACCTTAGGCAAATATCTCATGTGTCTCATCCTAGTCCCTGCTCGGCCAATCAAGGTTTTATGATGTACAACACTATATCAGGGCTGAGGAGTCTGGACAAGGAATCAGCTCAGGTCTAACCTGGAGGCTCCAGATACCTGGTGTTGCAGTATATCTTGAGGAGCCTCCTGTGAAAACTCATTATTGCCAAGTCAATTCTGAATCAAAGTAACTCTACATGTTATGTTATAGCAGAGCTTCCCAGACCTGATTCCCAGCAAATAAATGATTCTAGTAGCCTATGTGTCAAGGATATCAACATTCTTATTCAAGCTGTATGGCGAGCAAATTAGATACCCTGGACTATATGAAGATGAATGTGGCACCAGGATTGGGGGAGGGCTTCTTAATAACCTGCTAAAGGCAGATGACACAACCATGCTTGAAGTAAGGTTGAAGTAAGACACTTGTTGATGAAGATCAAGGATTGCAGCCTTTAGTATGGACACAATTCTAGGTAAAGAAAACCCAAATTCTCACAATCGGACCAATAGGCAACATAATGACAAATGGAGAAAAGATTGAAGTTGTCCATTTTTTCATTTTGCTTGGATTCCCAATCAATGCTCAGGGAATTGGCAACCAAGAGATCAAATGATGCTTTGGGAAAATCTTGCTGCACAAGCTCTCTTTAAAGTGTTGAAAAGCAAGGGTTATGTTGAGGAATAAGGTGTGCCTGACCTTAGCCATAGTATTTTCAGTCACCCCATAGGCTTGCAAAAAAGTTGGACACCAAACACAGAAGACAAAAGAAAAATCAAGGCATTTGAATCATGAGGCTGGACTTTGAAATTTTGCGGGGTACCAAAGAACACTCAGACTGTCTCAGAGGAAACACAACCACAAAACTCCTCGGAATCGAGGTTGGCAAGATTTCATCACATGTACGTTGCACAGGGTATCAGAAGAGACCAGTCCCTGGAGAAGGACACCAGGTAAAATGGAGGGGCAGTGGAAAAGAGGAAGACTCAGTGAGATGAACTGAGAGGGTGGCTGCTGTCAAGGCCTCAGGAAGGACTTGACTGTGAGGGTGACACAGGGCTGGGCAGTGTTTCCTTCTGTTGATTCCACTATGAGTTGGAATCAGCTCAGTAGTACCTAACTACAATAACACCCTCAAAGCATTCCCTGATTCCAGGACAGGCATGGCGGACACCAGCAGGCTGAGAGGGGGAGGCAGGCTTCCTGCCTAAGGAAGCCCGCTAGCCAGTGAGGATTATACCAAGCACTCTGAGAGGCTGCAGGAGCAGGGACTCCTGAGATCTGATCTGCAGGGACAGGACCCAACAGCAAGATTCATTCTCAAACCAAGAAAGACTGTCTACCATGGGTAGTGTTCTGAGTTGGCTAATGAGCTCTCCAGCAGCTCACCACCAGGGAGGTACGGTCTGGGGGTTTACTCAGCTCCATTTCCCTCAGTCACTTAGGTAACAATCGAGGGATGTTGAATCTCTTTCACTTAGCTGATGTTCAGCTGGGTAGAAACAATTAATGAAATGATCGCACATCACTAGAGGCCTTAATTGATATAAAACCAGAGTCGTTTTTGGTTTTTTTTAAACTGTCTGCTGTCTTTTGTTTTGAGATATTTTTGCAAGTCTATGTGGTGGGGGAGGTGGAGTTTCCGGGAAAGAACAAAAGGAGAATAATGGACCTCTAAACACAACCGACCCTATTACAGATGCAGACACTGAGCGTCCCCAGAGGGCTGGTGACTTACTCTGGCTCCCAGTCTTAAAAAAAGTGAAAAATCCCAAACCCACTGCCATGAAAATGGATTCCAGCTCCTGTGGTTGTTAGGCATGGCCAGGTTGGTTCCGACCCATAGCGGGCACAGCAGACCCAAACATGTCCCTGGCCGTGCCATTCTCTCAATTGTTACGTGCGAACCCATTGGCATCAATCCATCTACCTCACCAAGAGGCTTCTTCTTTCCACCTGATTAAGCCAGCTATCCTTTTCTAGATACTGCACTTTCCATGTCCAAAACATTTACGACAGAGCCTCGCCATTCTCATTTTCCAGGGAGTTTCTGGCTATTCTTCTTCTAAGGCAGCGTTCTTTGTTCTTCCAGCCGTCCGTGGTACTTCGACCATGCTTCAGCGCCCTCATTCAAGTGCATCCACTCTTCATCCATCTTCCTTATGCATTGTCCAAGTTTCTCCTGCATAGGAGGTGATTGAAAGTACCATGCCTTGGGGCAGGCACACTTTTGGCATCGAAGTAACAGCCTTAAGCAACTCTTTAAAGAATTCTTGTGCAAAAAAAAAAAAAAAAAAGAATTCTTGTGCAGCATCATCAGTTGATGGGATGTGGTTTGATATCTTGACTGCTGGTTCCCTGAGCTTGGGTTGTGGATGCAAGCAAGATGAAACTTTTGACTATTTCAGTCTTTTCTCTGCTCATGGTGAATGTCATCTCTTGGTCTAGTTGGGAGGGTGCTTGTTGTCTGTACACTGAGTCGCAATTCCTAGGGAAGACGACGGCCCCTGATCATCATCAGCAAATGCTTCAAGTCCTTGATTGCAAAGAGTGCTTGATTTTAAGGAAGGCTGTGTAATCTGCATATTGCAAGATGTTGCTAGCACTTCTTTCAATCCCGAGACCACATTCTTTTTCATATAGTCCGGCTTCTGGCCCTGTCTGCTCTGCCCATAGATGGAATATGTATGGTGAGAAATTGCAGCCCCTTTCCTGATATAAAACCACTCGATATTCCCATATTCTGTGTGAATAAGTGCTTCCAGTTCCGTTGGCAGATTCCTCGTGAACTCAATGGAGGGTTTGGAATTCCCAGTCTTCTCAAGGCCATCCATCACTGGCTACCGTCTACACAGTCTAATGTTGTTGCATAGTCAATAAAATGCAAGTAGACATCTTTCTGGCATTCTCCGCTTTCAGTCAGAATCTATCTGAGGTCAGCAGGGATAGCCATGGTCCTGCAGCCTCTTCTGGTTTTCTGGCCACTCCCGGACCATGCACTGCTGCAGCAGTTGCTGAATTTTCTGTAGCAGAGTTTTTCTTGCTCGTGATATGAATGATACTGCTTGATAATTCCTGCCTTTGGTTGCATCATTTTCTTTCGGATGGGTATAAATATGGATCTCTTCCAATCAGTTGGCCAGGGTAGCTGTCTTCTAGATTTCCTGGCATAAAGGAGTCAGTGCTCCCCATGCCGCATCAGCTTGTTGAAACATTTCAGATGTTATTCCATCAATTCTTGGAGGCCTTTTGTTCACTAATGCCTTCAATGCAGCTGGAATTTTCCTTCAGCTTCACCATGTCTTGATCATGATCCTTTTGGTTACAGAGACTCTGCATAATCCTCCGGCTTGAGTCAGTAATAGTGTAGGTCCACCCTCAGGCCTGGGAGAAACCAGTGGAGAGAGGAGGCAGGTTTTGCCTGCCTTTCTCTACTTGTGCAGGGGACAGTTAGTATTGTCATCTTATAGAAATTAATTAAGCAGTAGTTAATCCCTATAATGGCAAAGCAAGTATCTGGTTTGTCCTGGGAAATGGGATTCCTGTAAGTAGACCTGGCATTCGACATTCTAGGGTACTTGAACAGGGGAGCTAGATGGATGGAAGACATCAGACTTCTCCCCAGGAAGCCTGTATGCACCTGGCCACCCCTCGAAGTTCCCTGGAATTAAGGAATCAGCTCTCATGTCTCATTCTTTTCTGGACAGAGGGAGGACCAGCACATCCACTTTGTGTGTGTGTGTGTGTGTGTGTGTGTGTGTGTGGTGTGTGTATGTGTGTGAGGAGACTGACATACCGAAATATTGTACAATTCTCCCAAGGTCATTAAGCCAAGAGAGAAAGTAAAATCAGGAGTCTCCTTAGAAGAGAGGGGAGGGGGTGTCCAAAGTCACCTACTTTGGACATGCTACCCATAAGAACCAATCCCCAGACAAGTACATCATGCTTTGTATGTTAGTCCGGGTAGACCAGAGAAACAAATCCAGGGAGATTCATCTGTGTGTAAGAGAGAACTTTATATCAAAGAACAAATGTATATTAAGGACCAGCCCAGTCCAGACCAAGTCCTTAAGTCCAATATTAACCCATATGTCTGATACCAGTTTATAAATTCCTCTTCAGACTCACACAACACATGCAATAGGCTGAATACTGGAACATCACAGGCCAATGGGTGGAAAATCTTGTAGCTCCAGTGGCAGTGGAAGAATCTCAGCACTATCCTGAGACTCTGGGTGGTTCTTCCAGCTCCAGAACTCTGGTTCCATCAGCGTGTCTTCATGTGGATGGTCAACAGGAATGTGTGGCAGAAAGCGTGTTGTCCCGCCTCCAGGGAGGCAGTCAGGAATTCCCAGAATCCCCAGGAGAAAGTCATGCCCACACAGAGGCCTCATTGACTCTGGCCTGATTGACAGGCTAGACCCTACCCCTTCACTCCAGTTGACAGGAAATTATGCAAATACCACTTTGTAGACTAGAGGGGCAGTGGAAAAGAAGCCCCTGAATGAGAGGGATTTACACAATGACTTCAACAATGGGCTCGTATGTAGCAAGGATATGTGGGTACTGGGCACGCGGGGACTGGCAATGATCTGTTCTGTTATTGCACATGGGCCTGCTATGGGCAAGAACAGATTCCCTGGTACTGAACAACAATAGCCTCAGAGGGACTGCTGGCCCCTAGAGTGGTTCCACTCCTGCGGTTCACTGATCAGGGACATGCCTTTCCCATCACTCACCACAAGGGGGTATCCTCGTGTATACCATCCAGTTTCTATAGGACTACTTTTGCTGAGATTCCCATTACCTCCCAGGACAAAATCATCTGTCTTTGGACCCCACTGTGAGAAAACCCCTTCTTTCATTTTTTTTCTTTCTTTTTAAAGTTTTATACCTTTAGTTTTATTTATTTATTATTTTTTTAATCGTTTTACTGGGGGCTCGTACAACTCATCACAATCCACACATATAACCATTGTGTCGGGCACTTTTGTTCATTTGTTTCCCTCATCGCTCTCAAAACACTTACTTTCCACTTAAGCCCTGGTATCTGCTCCTCATTTTCCCCCTCCCTCCCCTCTCCCTCCACCCAGATGAACCCTTGATAGTTTATAAATTATTATTATTATTATCTTGTCATATCTAACACCCTCCAATGTCTCCCTTCATCTACTACTGTGCTGTCCATCCTCCAGGGAGGAGGTTTTATGTAGATCCTTGCAATCTGTTCTCCCTTTCTCCCCCATCTTCCCTCCACCCTCTTAATATCGTCCTCCTTACCACTGGTCCTGAGGGATTCTTATGTTTTGGATTCCCTGTGCTTCCCATTCCTATCGATACCAGTGTACCTCCTCCAGTCCAGTCGGATTTGTACAGTAGAATTGAGATCGTGTATAGTGGGTGGGGAGGAAGCATTATAAAGTGACCAGACCCCCCACTTTCTAACAATTGAACAACGTTGCACAGCATTTTAAAATTAAAATAAATAATAACAATGCTATTTTTGCATTCTATCAAAATTTCTGTTGCTCCATATAGACCAAATTTTTAATCAAGAGCCCCCCTTCCCCCTGATCAATAATGTCCTTCTTAATGTCTAGTCACTTTAATTTAAGAACTAGAGGAACATTGTATGTTTCATCATGCTACACTGCATCCTGACTGCTTTGGCCCCTCCCGAGAACTTCTGTGAGGGGATGTACAGTTGCCTACACTGGGCTTTGGATCCCCACTCTGCACTCTCCCCCATCCATAATTGTGGCAGTCATGTGCTTATGCTAATTTCATGATTGAGATGTAGGGGTAGAGTCTAGTCTGTTAATCTGGAGCTAGCCATTGAGTAGCTAATGAAGCCTCTATATGGGCATGGCTTTCTCCTGAGACTCACGATATTTCCCTCGTGAAGATGAGAAGCTATCTTCCCCAGTGGTTGGGAGTTAGTTTCAGAGAGATGATGAATCACGGACAAGACAAGATGGCAGCATCTGAGTGGCTGGAGGAGCCAGTGGAGAAACCACGCAGCTTTGCCCTGATGGAGCCGGATCTCTGAAGTTGGGGCGGCCACATGGAGACCTCTGCCAGCGATGAGTTACTCCTGATGTTGATGGACCCTGAGCCCTGGAAGCGAGGAGCCATGAGGAGACCCCTGCCAGCACCAGGATTCTGCACCCACTGACCTGTGATTTTGTGAGTCGGAAGGAGACTTTGTAGACTGATTTCGGGCACATGGGTTAATATCGGACTTATGACTTTGAACTGGACTGGGCTCAATGTCCTGTTCCTCTTATATATAAATCTTTTCCTTATATACATATGCGAGTCTATGAATTTGTTCCTCTACTCTACCTGGACTAACACAATAATGATATGATTTTGTGTTCTTTGATGCCTGATAGCTGATTCCCTCAACACCTTGTGTTCATCCAGGCTGCTATGCTTCTTCCATGTGGGCTTTGTTGCTTCTCAGCTAAATGGCTGCTTGTTTATCTTCAAGCCTTTAAGGCCTCAGACTCTATATCCCTTGATAGCCAGGCACCATCAGCTTTTTTTACCACATTTGCTTATGTACCCACTTTGTGGTAATCGTGTTGGGACAGGCTGGTGTGCTTCTTCCATGTGGGCACTATTGTTTCTCAGCTTGCTTATCTTAAAGCCTATTGGGGACTCTTACAGCATTTATCACAATCCATCCATCCATGGTTTCAAGCACATTTGTACATGTGGCCATCATCATTTCAAAACATTTTCTTTCTACTTGAACCCTTGGTATCAGCTCCTTTTTGATGGTGCAAGATAAGAAAATAATAAAAATGCATAATTTATCAAGGGTCCATGAGGCCAGAAGGGTGGACGAGAGAGGGAAAAAAGAGAAAAATCCTTTTTAACGGGCTCTTTTGTGCTCCTTATAGAGACCCAGCCCACTTCCCAGGCAAGACTCTTCACCCCATCTTTCACCCCTTGCCACAACCCTCTCTGGTTGGCAGAGAACCAGGCAAAGCAGAATTGGAGGAACATCTGATCCCTTTCCCTGTCCTTGTGTGACTGACTTGTGAAAGATCCCTTTCTTGCCAAGATCAGTGGGAAATGATGTGCTCTCTGGGATCTACAGTGGAAGGGCCTTAGTTCTCAACCCAAGGACTTTGAGGACTCAGATATAGAGGGTTTGCGGCGTGAAGCCATCCTGGGGGAAGTCCCGGGGAGCACTTGACTGGAGCTTGGTCTAAGTGGGCAGCTGGCTTGGCCCCAGCCTGCAGGTAGTGTCAGGAAAGCGTAGCCTCTAGGCAGTTGGAACTCTCTTTTGTTGAAAGAAAGCAGAGATCTAGGCCTACAATGAGAAAGGCCTCAACTGTCAGCATTGGCAATGAATTCATCTTTAAAAAATAATGATGCTGATAATAATAATAGCAACATCAAGGCATTGTGTGATCAAGTTGAACAGAACACACTCCTTCTGTGGGCTGCCCACTTATGAGTTGTGAATTCAACCCTTGTTTTGCCTTGAGGCTGTGAAGGACACAGAGTGAGAGGGGTCTGCTGGGGAGCCACGCAGCAGACCTCTGTGTAGGGGAACCCAGACAGAGCCCACTTGATGGTGGCCCCATTGCACCCTGAAATTATCAACTACGCCCCTCCCACCCCCATTCTTTCCTTACCCCTCGCTTTGCTTCTTCATGGGTAAATGGGAGGAAAACCTATCAGGCTGGTGCTTTTCGGGCTGGCAATGTTTGTCTCAGATGTCTTCTCAGCGAATCTCCGTGTTTTCAATTACCTCCTAACACACCTCCGGGGAGCGCAGCCGGGCGGGAGGATTAGCAGCATAATGAGTTTAAATTATTTAGGGTTTTCTTTTCTCTCTCTCTCTCTTTCCTCCCCACCCTGTCTTTCTTCTGTGGCAATACTGAACCCACTCCAGGTCCAGGTGCATGGGATGATTCATGACAGGTTATGGCTAATAACGGATCTCATTTTCCAATTAATATGCAAATTCCCCCTCTCAGAGCTGAGGCGTGACAGAAGCACTCCGGTTTCTAGAGGGAAGAGAGGAGTGTGAGCAGGGAAGGAGGAGAAAGGAGAAGAGACTGCTGGCTGATTCTCTTTTCCCCTGGAGACTTCTGAGAATTGTCAGAGGAGAAACCTGGAAGGGGGTGTTGGATAACAACCAGAGTCTTCTGAGATGAACAGGCCCTGAAGGCTCTCCTCTCCTGGCAGCTGACAGGGCCTGCAAGTCTCTAAGCTGGAGAGATACCTTACCCCTTTCACAGATGAAGGCACTGAGACCTGAAATCACCCGGCGTGATGGGAGCACAGCAGGGCCTACAAACTGGGATTAACTGAGAGCTCCCATGCCTGCAGGAAGATGAGAGGGAAGGCCAGGTTTGAGTGGGTCACCAGGAAATCGGGATCCCTTCTCACGCCTAACTCTTCAGAGGATTTCCCTCCTGCCAGGAATCTAGGTAGCAGAGTGGGTTAAGTGTTGGGTTGTTAAACACAAGGTCAATGGTTCTAATCCACCAGGTGATCCATGGGGCAAAGATGAGGCTTTCTTCTAGTTTCAGAGGCCCCTGGGGGAGTTTGACTCTGCCTCGAGGTTCACTGTAAGTTATCAACAGTCAGCATGCCCTTTCCTTACTTAAGAAATCTCATTGTCTCTCTCTCCTGTCCATTCTGAAGGACCAACTCACAAGGCTTGCTCCTCCAGAAAGTCTTCCTTGATTTCCACTTTGAGTCTGCGCACCCCTTGAGCCTCTACCCACGCCCCCCCCCATACACACAGCAACTCATTGTTTATCCTGTTTAGGTCCCGAGGCAGGACCTCTGATGTATGGGATTCTCTATAAGGCCATTATAAGTTGGATTGCATCATCCTTCCCCAAAATGTGTGTTACAAATCCTATCCCCCACACCTGTGTTTAAGATTCCATTTTGGAATGGGTTTCCTCAAAAGACTCTATCAGGGGGTATGTGACAGTTCTGTCATCTTTTGTCAGTCAACTTGAGGGAAGGAGTAGGGTCCAACCTATCAAATAGGTCATAGCCAATGAGGTCTCTGACTGGACATGGGTTTCTCCTGGGGATTCTGGGAATTCATGCTGTCCTCCCTGGAGGCTAGACATACTCTTTCTATCACACATTGCTGGTGACAAACTACATAGAGACAGGCTGACGGAGCCAGAGTCCTGGAGCTGGAGGAGCCACTCTGAGACCCACACCAATGCTGAAATGCTTCCACCACCACCGGGTCCCCAAAGACTTTCTACCCACTCCTGTCATCTTCCTGCAATTGGCATTATTGCCTGGTTTGCTTGAGTCTGAAGAGGACTTTATAGACTGGTATCAGACATATGGCCCGATATCAGGCTTATGAACTTGATCTGGACAGGGCTGTCATGTTTTCATAAGCTGCAATTGCTCTTTTATATAAAGCTCTTTCTTATAGACTCATCAGTCTCCTTGGATTTGGTTTTCCAGTCAACCTGGATTAACACAGGGTAGGGTGGTGTGGCAATTAGACTTTTATGCCAACTTGAATTTGTGTGAACGTGTACGGGCAGAGCCTAACCTCTTAACCTGTCACTCAAATAGTAGCCTGATGTCATCACCTTGGGTGTGTGGCCTTTTGTATAAGAGCGAGAGACACTGAGAATGGCCATCTTTCTCACTCTCTCTTTTTTCCCTTTTCCTTCCCATGAGCCAGCTGGGACTCATGGTGGCCTCATGTGGGCCTTGCAACCTGGAGATCACTTAGCATCCTGCCATGTCTCCACTGACCTTGGATCACCTTGATGGTGCGCCCACAGACCTGTGATTCCCACTTGACCTTTAAGCATCATCAGCCTACAGCTATTTGAGTTTGAAGAAGACCCAGCTAGTATTGGACTTATGGACTTGGGATGTGGCTGGGGGCACCTTCTTATTGTGAAGTTGCTTCTTGGTATAACTTTCCTTCTTGTACAAAGGTGAGTGTCACTGGTTTGTTCCTGTAGACAACCCTGATGAATGCGGGTATCTTTGAAACCAGTGGTTCTCAACCTTCCTAATGCCACGACCCTTTAATACAGTTCTTCATGTTGAGGTGACCCCCCGCCAATGATAAAATTATTTTCAATAATACTTCGAAACTGCCATATTGCTACTGTTATGAAATCAAATGACCCCTATGAACGGGTTATTTGACCCCCAAAGGGGTGGTGACACCCAGGTTAAGAATCACTGCTTTAAGCCAATCACCTTTGAATATTAGGAGAGAAGCTTAGGCATTGAGAGGCAAGATGAAGTGAGGGAAGAGAGATGGCATGCCACATAAAGATCACCAAGGAACAAAGGCCTCCCCAGAGCAGAGAGAGGGGAACCCTGCCCCTGCGCTGGCTCCCAGAGTCTAGAGTTCCAGACTAAGGCCCAGTAATGATCTGTGTTTTATATCTGCCCCTGTGTGGAAGGTCTGTGATAGCAGCAGTAGACCACTCAGACAAGAGTTGTGAATTATGCGCAGCTGGAGTATAACCGCTGCTTGGATACTCCGAGTCAATCTACGAAGTCACCAAGGTGGAGAGCTCACCAAAGAATGTACCCAGTGGCAGTCAAGGAGCTCAGCTCTGGTAGCAGGCTTTTGCCTTATGCACAAACCCTGCCATCAACTCCATGAAGAAACAGGGGACGGAGGTCCAGCGAGATGAGATGGAGTGACTTAGCCAAGCCAGAGATGTCAGAACTGAGGTAGGCTCCCCTTTCAGGACTCCTGTTCCTGTCCTGATATTCTCTCTGTCCTTCAGGATGTGCCTCACCTTGGTTTTCCAGTTGGAAGTCCCCGGATGCAGCTGCATCCAGTTGGATTCTCTCTACCTACACGGAAAGGGTTTCTTCCCAGCTCATCCTGGGAGATGGGTTCTCAGGGGGGAAGGGGCCACTGGCTGTAGCTGACCAGTGAAGAGAAAAGAGAGGGCCTCTGGCTGAGAGCAGGGCCTGAGCTAGGAGCTTCCTGACCCAGAGATTGGCATGTGGCACGCTCCAGTAAGCAGGGTTGTTTCAGCCAGAACCTGGCTTCCTTAATCACTTAATCTTCATGTTGGCTTCCTTAATGCATGTTTACCCTCCTGTCTCTCCCACTCTCTGTCTGCAGTCTTTACTGTCAGGTCAGGGGACTCTCAGAGATGGGGCTAGTGCACACTGGAGGTGGTAAGCTGGCTTCAGGGATGGAGGGCTGCAGGGGGTGGGTTCCAGGGACATGTGAGGACAGGCCTGTTCACTTTGATCAAACTCCAAGTTCTCCATGGAAAGCAATGAGTTCAGAGCCTGCTTCTCAGAATGAAGAAGAAGGGGAGGACTCAGTAGAAATGTATGAAAACGGGGGCCATTCAATACACTAGCCGTCCACCACATCTGGCTGCTTATCCATACATCAATTAAAACGACATGAAAGTCAGCATTCCACTCCTCCATCACCCAAGCCACAGATGCAGTGCTCACTGGCCACAGGGGGTCAGTGGCTGTGATTTCTGCATGGGTAATGTGTTGCCATCTCCAAGGAAGTCCTACTGGACAGTGTTGCTCAAAGGTACTTCCTGTGTTCTAAGTATCCACTTCCTACCTGGTCCCAGATGAGTCTTGGTGATCTTCTGTCGTGCCTCATCTGGGTGGATATAAGATAGCCTTCTATAATGTTTGCCCCTACCCCATCCCTACTTCTGAGTTTCAGTTTCTCCCTCTCTCCCACTTCATTATTGTGATGGGTAGGTTTGTTATGCCAACATGGCCACAGAAGATTGGTGGGTCTGTTGTGACGGCACAGCCAATGAACACATGGGATGAATTGAAGGGCAGAGATAGGAAGGGCTCGGCAAGTCCCGCCCTCTCTCTTTTTTCCGGATCTTCGGACCAGAGAGCTGCCTTGTTCGTCCTGTGCCTCGACCTCGAAGCAACACTAACCATGGGACACCTAATCGTGGACTGTGTTGCTGTGAGTTGAGGATCCTTCAAGCCCTACTTCGCCATGCTCCTGGGATATACATTTCTTGAGCTGGGGACAGTTGGACTCTGTTATCTGGCTGACTGCTGGCGACCTGCTCTGCCGTTTGCTGCCTGTGACCAGATAGCCTGGATTGCTCTACAGAGGACTATTGAGCGGCCCTCAAGAATTGAAGGACTGCCAGTCTTCTAGTTGCCTCACGCAAGTGAGTTGCACCGAGCAATCTGTATTGCTTTATAGCTAACTTTTTCTCTTTTTATCTTATCTATATTTCTCAATATATAAATATATAAAAAAGAATTACTAGTGTCCTGAATTTTATTTCTCTAAGAAAACCCTGCCTGACACAACGATTCTCTTGTCTTCCTCATGGGCAGATGAGAAGGAAAACTGATCCAGTCAGATCTTCCTGGGTTCTGCCTGTGGTTCATGCCATCCTGTGGTATCCTTCCTGGGAGTTGGCCACCAGGCTGCCCGGATGGATGTCAGGACATCTGGTCGCCCAAAACCAGAAGAAGGGGAAAGGCCAGCCTGCTTATTATCTTATACCCAAGACACTTGGACCCAAATTAGAACAACACATCCATAGGCACTTCAACAGAAAAGGCTCTCCCACTGGCCTCATGGGCCACTCTGGGAGAGGAGCTTCCTCGGACGCAGGGAGGCAGAAGTTACAGGGAGGTGGTGTTGCATGCCCAGGTCACCTGCCAGTCCCTGCTTTTCCAACATGCAGAAGCATCACGCACAGGGACCCCGAGCATTCAGCATAGCTGCTGTAAGCAGCACTTGGGAGAAGGCAGGAAGGAGGGTAAGGAGGCAGGAGGGAAAAAGAGAGGGATGAACCGAAAGAAGGAAGGGAGGAATGGAGGAACCAGAGTGGGTCAGAGAGGGTCGTGAAGTGCCTTGGAAGAAACCACAAAGAAGCTCACTGCTCTTGTGTTGACCCTGACTCTTAGCAATCCTAGAGCAGGGGTCCTCAAACTTTTTAAACAGGGGACCACTTCACAGTCCCTCAGACCCTTGTAGAGTCAGACTATGGTTTTTTTTTTTTTTAAACCCAAGGGGCTGAGCCCCGGTGGCGTAGTGGTTGAGTGCAGGACTGCAGCCTGGGGATTTGGCAGTTCAAATCCAGCGTCAGCTCTCAGGAGCAGCTCTGGGTAGCTCCCACGACCACCAGAGGGCAGTGATGCCCCCCGCCCCCAAACCAAAAAACTATACAAATTCACTGCAAACCCAGAATGAGTCACCTGCTAAGCAGGACAGGCAGCAGCAGAAAAAACACCTGACAGCCAGATAAATGTCCTTGGGGGCCTCATGTGGCCCATGGGCCGTAGTTTGAGGACCCTTGCCCTAGAGGGTCCAGTGAACGCCACCATGCAATTCCCAGGGCTATTCATTTTGGGGGGTGCAGAGACAGGTGGGTTAGACTCGCCAATCTTTCCATTTATAGTCCAATGCTTAACCCATGGTGCCAGTATCTGGCAAGGGGCTTTAAACAATGCCAAACTCCGTGCCAATGAATCTGTTCCAATTCAAGTTCTACGCCATCACCATTCTGATTCATCTATGCCATCAGGAGTTACAGGGGCAGTTCTACTTTATCCTGTGGATGGTGATGCAGGCCTACTCTCACTGCCATTGAGTGGAGGAGGCACATGACAGCCCTCTAGGACAGGGTAGAACCAGACCTGTGAGTTTCCAAGATTGTAGCCCTTTGCGGGAATCAGAATGGCTCCCTTAAACTTGTCCAGTTCTTAGCTAACCCTTACAGGTTGACTTGCATGACGGGAGTAAGGACACGTCATCACGCATGTGAAGAAATCAAGGCTCAGGGAGGTGAAGAGTCTTGGCTAAATGAGCCCCCTCCACCCTCTCCTGCCTCCTCTGTCTCCTCGATAAGGGCCTGGAGCACGACAGCCAGCCTGTGGACTGTGAAGCGATGATTATTATTTCCCAGCTGAGAGCAGAAAACTCTTTAGCGGTGGGAGCCGCAGGTGAGCAGAGCGGAGCTAAGAAAAGAGGGCAGGAGGGCAGAATCAAAGGCTCTCAGGAAAGATGCGGGCTCACAGCCAGCGGCACCCAGGACTGAAGGGACTCAGCCTTGCCGGTGGACACTGGTTACCTGCAAGGTCAGTCAGAGGCGAGAGGTCCATGGCTCAATGCAGAATCTTGATCTACCTTGCCTGGAGTGCCTCCTATGCGGTGGACAAAGTCTGCAGCAGGACACTCAGTGCAGGACAGCAGGGCGGGGAGGCACAAAGCTGCAGAGACACTTCTGTTGTCAACGCAGCCCTGGGTTATTAAGTGATTCTCAGTCAAATCCCTTTTTCTTATCACTTTTCCCCTAAACCAAACAATGAACCAGAAAAGTCAACTCATGGCATCAATTCTGACTCACAGTGACCCCGTGGAGGTAGAACTGTCCCTGTGGGTTTCTGAGACAGTCACTCTTTAGGGAGCAGAAGATTTAGGCTTTAGGTTACCGATTGCACCCCCTCCACCTACTCACCCTCACACACTTCAAAACAGGGAGCTAGTTAACCTGCCCAGTATTTTTCACCCATGTTTAAATTGTGATCCAAGTAAGAAATATATGTTATACTATGACCCAGTACACACACACACACACACACACACACACACACCTGTGAGCTGAACCAACACACAACAAAACTGTTATTAAGACCCATTTCATAATCTCTCTTCTTGCCTCTCAGCTCATTCCCTCCCTCTGATTTCATTTGGAAAAATGCTGGTCACAGCCCACTAAATTGATGCTGTTCCTTGCTAATGGGTCTTGACCTGCAATTTAAAACACACTGATCTTGAGGGCTTGTATACCAACCTCTGAGGACATGTGTACCAACCTCTGGCCACCCTTCCCTCTTCCTCTGCTGCCCCAGTGACCCCTGTCTGTTTGGAAGATGCAATTTCAGGTGACATGTGCTGCAAAGAACATGGGGTGAGGGGTATGGAGGCTTCCCGGAGGCCCTAGGGAAAATGCTCCTCTCCTCTCCTCTTCAGACTCAAGGATGCAGCTGATATTGATCCAAGGGGAAGGCTGTTTCTTGGTGTGAGGTTTGGCTATCCTGGCAAAATATATTAACTGGGACAATGGTCAGTGAACCCCCCTCTGTACATGCCCAGGCACTTGATAAGTTATATGTCTTTTGGATTTTGCTATTCTCCAAATGAGGGAATCGTTCAGTGAGACGGATTGACACAATAGCCATGACCAAGGACTAAAACACAGCAGTGACCTTGCAGATGCTGCAGCACTGGGTCCTGTTTTCCCCTGTGACATGAGTGGGAGTTGACCCAATGGCCTCCATCCCTATGCGGGTGGCATCCTTTGTCAGTCCCATCTTACAGATGGAAACCCTGAGCTCAGAAAAAGCAAGTGGGCTGCTTGCATAGTTTCATGTCAACTTGATATACGTGTGTGAAAGTGTGGGCGGAACCCAGCCTGTCACCCTTTTGCTGGTAGGCACTCTGAAACCTGCCCTGTGATAAACTATGCCATTGGATCCACACAACATTCTACCCACCGACCTATGAGCTGCTTCATTCTGCATCACTGCAAGTGACCATGCGAGTCTGAAGATGGACTTATGGGCTAGTATCAGACTTACAGACTTGAGTTACACTGGGTGGTGTTATCCTTCTGCTGTATAAAGCTCCTTGAAATAAAGTTCTTTCTTACACACAGAGAAGAGTCACTGGACTTGTTTCTCGAGTCAACCCAGGCTAACACATTATATGATACCTTGGGAGTGGGATCCTAGGGAAACAAATCATGAAGACAGAGAGTGGAGGCTTGGCTGACCTGTCCTAAGGTGGCAGAACTGAGATTCAAACTCAGGTCTGTTTACATCTGTGGCAGTCATGTAATCTCATGTCATTTTCAGGATTAGAAGTGTAGGGGGTGGGGAGGCTAGCCTGTCAATCTGGAGATAGCCAATGAGACCTCTGTGTGAGCATGGCTTTCTCCTCAGAATTCTGGGAAATCCGGCCATATTTCCCCCTTGAAAGTGAGAGACTTATGACTCAGTCCCTTGGAGATGTTCTACTGACAAGACACAAGGCTGACTCCCTGTGATATATCCCAGAGGAGAAGTCACATGGACTCACCCTGATGGACCCAGACCTCTGAAGCTGGAAAAGCCACACAGAGACATTGCCAGTGCTGAGATGCTAGAGAATCCAGAGAGAGACCCCTGCCAGCACTGAGATGCTTCTACACCACTGGATACATAAGACTCTGCTCCCACTGCCTGTGATTGTCCTGGTGTCGCTGCATGTGCTTCGTGAGCCTGAAGAGGACTTATGGATTGGTATCAAACATATGGGCTAATATCAGACTTATGACCTTGAACTGGATTGGACTGTGATGTTTTCTTGATGTAAAGATACTCTTGTATATAGATCTCTCCCTTATGTGCATATGCATGTTTATGAATTTGTTTCTTCAGTCTCTCAGGACTAATACAATATCTAAAGCCCCTACTATCGTGGGAACATGAAATGATTTGAAAAGTTGGGTACTGCTCAATTTGAAATAAACCTTGCTCCATGAATCAAAGATTCAACACATACAAGGATCTTGTGAACTCTCCCAAACATATTGCTTATTTTTCAGTTAATTATTCAATTAGTCAATCAAGTCTGCAAACAATTGATTGTCTAATTGGTTGCTGCTGTGAGTAGGCAAGAACTTGATGGCAGTGAGTTTATTTATTTTTGATAATCTATATTGGATATCCATGCCCCTCTTCTGAAGGAGATGCGGGGAAGCTGTTAAGAGTTGGAAAACTCCAAAAGAGTGTTAGGTGTATTAACAGTCTCCACACATCTCAGGAAGATTCAGGATCACCTTGGACACCACCCCTTCCTCCCTTCTTTCCAGAATTCTTCATTCACCACAAAGACTGGTGAGCTCACAACTACATTTCTCAGACTCCCTTGTAGCTATTTGTCCATGTGTGAGTCATGTTCCTCTGATGAAAAGCTCTCACATAAGACCCGGGAGACAGAAGCAATGTGAAGCTCACCTTCTTTTGCCTTTCAGTTATTCGTCTGCCACAAAGCATGTTTGCAGAGATATGGCTTTGCTGTTTTTTCTTGCAACAACAATGCCCATTCTTCAGCTCCTTGGAAAGTAGTTATAGTGAACATGGTGACGGGAGGCCATATCTTGGACTCTTTCAACAGCTCTGGGAAGATTTGGGACAGACAAGGCTGCTTTCCTGGCCAAATCTCTGGTCCCTGGATCAGGCAGTTGGCATGTTCTAGGATTCAAGGACTTCAGTGGTGGCATCAGATTAGTAGCCTCTCTGACTGGTCAGCTTGCTTGGCGTTAAAAGACATTCTGGAACTCTTCCCACAGCATGGCACCCATCAAGACATCTCAACCTCAACCCCAAATGAACAAGTCACAGGTAAGGTGACTGCATGGTCCAGGTCCTGCATGGAGGAGATACCAAGATGGGGACACACACACACCAAGATTTTCATAAGGGAGGTACCTGAGAGAAAATGAAGAGAGGACCCAGAAGAGATCAGTCAGCTAAACCATGTTGACCTTGGGTGAAGGAAAGAAGACAGGAAGACTGAGTGAAAGTGCTCTGGACTGACAGCATTCTAAAGGTAGTTTGGTGAGGGTCTCTAGGAGTCCTTCAGCCAAGGACATCCATCAGAAGACAGATTGTCCCGGAGACAGGTACACATACTCCTGTATGGCTACTGCTCTGTCACTGGCTGGGAGCAGCCTCTGAAGAGTAGAATCTTGGTGCCAATTGATTGATGGATTGGAGAGGCAGCAGCTGGGACCTGGAAGTTGGACATTCTCAGGTCTGCACAGACACCTGGTCATGCCCACCAGCTTGTGACACTATCTACCCAGCCTTAATTGGCTTGGGACAATGTCATCAAATACAATCCCTTCAAGATCCTCATCTCATAAATACAAATTTTAAAAATGGTTGCCATCAAGTCATTAACCCTATAAGGCAGAGTAGAACTGCCACTGTGGATTTCCCAGACTGTAACTCTTCCCAGAAGTCAAAAGTCTCGACTTTCCCCCAGAGAGCAGTTGGTGGTCTTGAACTCCTGACCTTGGGGTTCACAGCTCAAAGGGTAACCACTATGCCACCAGCACTCCCTCACATCTGTGTAGTCTTTTAAAATTCATTATTATTATTTTGTGTCCTTGCCAGTTTTCCAGTTCTTCTGCTCTTCGGGCAGATCTTCTGCATGTTTCTCACCTTGCTGGTTTCAAATTTGTTGTTTGGCTTGCTTTCCCCTGGAAGGCTCAGCCTCCTCTCTTTAAATTCTCATCCATTATGATGATTCCTAGCTTACTTATGCCAGACAGATTTTTCCTTCCCCACCCAACCATCTAAATTTGTAATGTTCTTCACTCACAGCATTCCCACATTTCATACTCAGACCCTCATTTTCCTTGAGGTTCTCCTCCAGGAAGAGCCTGAGACAGAGCTTGAATGCAGAAGTGTGTGTCTGGGAGTTGATCCCAAAATGCAGTAGTCAGGGATGAGGAAAAATAAAACTAGCATGGGGGGAAAGCCAGTGAAGAAGGTGTTATTGAGCTAGAGAACACTGGGAGGGACTGGGGTTCCATTCTGCAGGGACACTCCATGGGACTACGTAGAACATGCCTGAGAATTGCCCCTTCAAATGATGCAAGCCTGGGGTGTCTGTCCACTGGCTGCTGTCCAATAACTGAGTGTTGCCCTTGGAAGAGATAACTCTCCTTTGTTTCTTGGCCATGCCAGTAGATGGGTAGAGTGTCCCTCACTTCCTAAGATCATCCAGAAGCAGAAAACAAGAGGCATATCTACAGCCCTGGAGTATGAGAGTTGAGTCATTAGGAGAGTAAGATCTAGGAATTCTTGCTGCAACTCTCATCCTCTTCTCAGCCTGGAATTCCCTTCGATTGTCAGTGTATTTTGGAAAGAAGCAGTGGATGGTATTCTAAGAACGTCTGTATGGTCTCAACTCCTAAAGAGACAGTGTAGGGGTTTCCATATCTACTAATAGCAGATCAGGGGACAGATATGCTGATAGGCTGGTCTATCAGGAAAGCCTGGCTTAGATTCCCTAAGCAACATCACTAGAGTGATGTTAGCCATCAAGCTAATATCAGCTGTGGCACAGAAAGCATCCTCCTGAAGTCCAGCCTAGCCCAGGATCCCTGAGGGATCAGGGACCACTAGGGACCACTACAGTCTTCTAGGTTTCCTCTTTCTTCTGAATACCTGTTTCTCAGACATTCAAGAAGAAAACAGGATTCCCTAGAGAGATGGCTTTGAAGAAAAGAAAGGTGATTACAGGATTGCTATACAGAAAGATGAGCAAAACTCTTTAAAGATTTCCTTTCAAGAGCCAAGAAGTCTTAAGCACAAAACCTGACAGAAACATATGTCCTTGGGTGATGGATCACAAAGAAGGACTAGCTTTTAGGTCCCATTCCTTTGGAAAGCAGCATCTTATCACAACTAATTATATGGAGGTGACATAAGCATGGGGATACACCATCTACTGGACATGTACTGGTAGGAAAACCAAACCAAATCTAGGTGTTGAGGTCAGGCACCACCTTGCAGTGTGACCTGAGCACACCACTTTCTACACTGGACCCCAGTTCTCGCAACTGTGATGATTTCAAATTCCATTCTAATTCAATCACAGGATCCTCATCTATATTTTGCCTGGGCTGTCCACCAAAGTTAGAAGACTTCCAATGCTTAATTTCCCATTGCCGAAGTTTAGTGGGGGCTTAAGTCTTTTTTCCCCATCATCCCTTAAGAATAGCATTGACAAAATATCCACAAATACTCTGCTGAGAGCCTACTCCAACACTTAAAGTCTTCAGTTGTCGTGAGAAGAGACAAGTGCCTATGAGGAACAGATTAACACAATGGACCCTCCTTTACCGTAGGAGCAGGGGATTATCAGACCAGGTCACATGGTGTATGAGTTTGGGCTTGGGTAAAGATTTGGGTCATAGAAAAGTATAATCTAAAAAAAAAAGAAAAAAAAAAGAAAAGTATAATCTAGTAATTAGTTACTGAAATCTTTGTGTGAAATTGTGTGGAGTAACAGGAGAGATTAGCATTAGCAATTGGAGAGAAGGAAAAGCCAATCCTGACTTTGCTGATTACAAGTTTATGTTTTTTAGCAAATAACTCACAACCTCAGTTTACTTATTGATAAGATGGGATCATTCTGGCATGTGGGTTTGCGTTAGGACTGTGTGTGTGTGTGTGTGTTGGCTTTGAGTCCATAGCATGCCCAAAAGGTTGCTAACCAAAAGGTCAGCTATTCAGTTTTAAAGATGAAGCAGTCTGCTTCCCATAGAGATTTACAGTCTAGGAGAACAGTTGATGGAAAATGTATATTCTGTTTGCTCTTGGATACAAATGTAAAATGTGGTGCTTCTTACCCTACCGCCCTTCACCACCCATCCCGGTGGTATTGTGGAAGAAAGTACTGACAACTTGCTTCTGTAAAGATTATAGTCAGTTATTCTGCCCTGTAACCCGTGGGGTTTCTATTAAAGTAGATTTAATAGCAAAAAGTTTGATTTTTAGTTGATGAAATGAAGATGTTCAAAACTGGAAAACTGTTAATATCAGTTGTTAGATGTTGGCTTTGAGTTCACAGCATGCCCAATATGTGTTAGTCTCAGTAGACTAGAGAAACAAATTCATAGACATGCATATAAGGGAAAGGTTATCTACAAGAAGAATGGAACATTGAGAAAACCTCTCAACCCAGTCCAGTTCAAAGTCATAAGTCTGATATTAGCCCATAAGTGTGATACCAGTCTAGAAAGTCTCCTTCCAACTTACAAAGCACCTACAATAACACCAGGACAATCACAGGCCAGCGGGTGGGGAGTCTTGTGTGTCAGGTGAAGCATCTCAGCTCTGCCAAGGATCTCCCCATGGCCTCCCGAGCATCTCAGCAATGGCAGGAGTCTCCATGTGGGTTTTCTGCCTCCAGAGTTTTGGTTCCATCAGGGCAAGCCCATGTGCCCTCTTCTCTGGCTCCTCCATTCTACAGGAATCAGGATAAATCAGCATGCTGTCATCTCGTCTTGTCAGGAGTTCATCTTCCCGGAGACCGAGCGTCAAGTCTCTCTTCTCCAATTAGGAAATACTCCAAGACTTCCCAGAATTCTCAGGACAAAGTCATGCCCACACAGAGGCCTCATTGGCTACTAATTGACTATCTTCAGATTAACAGGCTAGACTCCACCCCAACATTCCAATCATGAAATTGACATCAAGAACATGATTGCCACATCATGGGACAGAGTAGAAGTGCCTCACGGGATTTTTTTTAAAGCTGTACTCTTCAGGGAAGCAGACCACTAAATCTGTCTCCTGCGGGTGGGGGTGGGGGTCACTGTGTGGCTTCAAACTGCCAAGTTTCAGGTTCATAGCCAAGTGCTTAACTATTGTGTCGCTAGGGCTGTTGGGGGTGGGAAGTAGGATAGTTAAAGTTCTTTTGATGGGGCAACAGAGATGAACTGATGGAGATCAGTGAAGAGAAACTTTACCTGAAAGGAACTGAGATGCTTCACAAAAATCAAAGGAATAAATAAAGCTTCAGGCAGATAGCAGGACCACTCAAGGAGGAAGCAGGGAAATGGATTTCCGAAGTTCACTACAAAGATTCCTGGTCTCTGGACAGAATTTGGGTTGCACTGTGGGCTGAGCATTGTTGCTAACCAAAAGGTCAGCTGTTCAACTTTAAAGATGAAGCCGTCTGCTTCCCTGAGAGATTTATGGTCTAGGAGAACAGTCGATGGAAAATGTATACTCTGTCCCATAGAGTTGCTCTTTGTCCTATAGGGCTGCTCTGCATGGAATCTACTGGGTGGCTGAGAGTTGGACTTTGGGGTTGGTTGAGTTTTAAATGAGAGACAGTGAGAGATCTGATTGGCCCAGTTTGACTCAGGGAGCTGACCTGGATCATTTATTTATAGCCAAACTCTAAACCAAACTCATAGAGGCTCTATAGGGCAGGGTAGAATTGTCCCTGTAGGTTCCTACGAATGTAATCTAGAGTTTCTAAGAGTTTCTTACAGTTTCTTAAGAAACTTCCAGTTTCTTAGAAGTTCACCATTCCTTAGAAACTAAGAGTTTCTAAGATTGTAACTCTTTAGTGAACCAGAAAACCTCATCTTTCTCCCAAAGAGGAACTGGTGACTTCAAACTAAAGTGTAACTAAAGTGCCACCTAAAGTGTAACTGTTATGTCACCAGGGTTCCTTATAGCCAAGAGGGCTATAATCATAGGACAGGGGCAGGCATGACTCTCTGGAGATTGTCCCATTCTGCATATTGGGGTTGTTATTAGAAATTAGAGAGTTTTTAAGGAGCCAGTCTACCCCCTCACTCCAGTCCACCACAGGAACAATGCCTTTAATGATGGTCTAGTTTGGGATTAGTCCTGGATCCTGGTGTGTCAGGCAGGGTTCTCTTAGAGAAATAAAATTCAGGACACTAGTAATTATTTTTATATATTTATATATAAAGAAAGATAGATAAGATAAAAAGAGAAAAAGTTAACTATAAAACAATACAGATTGCTTGGTGCAACTCACTTGCGTGAGGCAACTAAAAGACTGGCAGTCCTTCAATTCTTGAGGGCCGCTCAATAGTCCTTTGTAGAGCAATCCAGGCTATCTGGTTACAGGCAGCAAACGGCAGAGTCACCAACTGTCACCAACAGTCAGCCAGATAACAGAGTCCAACAGTCCCCAGCTCAAGAGATGTATATCCCAGGAGTGTGGCGAAGCAGGGCTTGAAGGATCCTCAACTCACAGTAACACAGTCCACGATTAGGTGTCCCACGGGTAGTGTTGCTTGGAGGTCGAGGCACAGGACAAACAAGGCAGCTCTCTGGTCTGAAAATCTGCAAACAAGAGAAAGAGGGGGTGGGACTTGCAAAGCCCTTCCTATATCTGCCCTTCAATTCATCCCGCGTGTTCATTGGCTGTGCCGTCACAACAGATCCACCAATCTTCTGTGGCCATGTTGGCATAACAAACCTACCCATCACAATCCACCCCTTGCCAACATGGCACCTGTACACAATTTTTTACCCACATAGAATTTCTAGACATCAATGAAATCAAGCTTATACTTAACATTATACATCTATCATACATATAAATGAGAACACACTGAGTTCAATTGTAGTTGATATATCATACACGAGCAAAGAAAAAAAATCAATAAGCTAATAAACAGAAAATACGTGAATAATCACAACCCTCGCTTCTGCAATTGATCACGTGGTCATAATTGGTAGGTAGAACTACCTTCTTCTACTATTCATTCTGTATTACCTTTGCCCTCAGCAATCACTTCAGCTGGTTGTGGTTTTTTGCCTGGTGGGGTGACCCAGGCCTTCATTCCTGAGGGGTCTAGGTCATTAGATGTCCTGTCATGATGTGGTTGCTGTAATTTACCATTAACTTTTATCACAGGGCATGGTAGCACTAAGAGTTGGCCCATGGGATCTCTTGGATTCCAGATAAATTCCTCTTTACCCCCATTATGTAACACCAGTCCAATTTCTTCTTGATAATCTGGATCAATCACACCACTCAGTACAGTGACACCCTTCCTGATCTGTTGATCCAAAGGCATGAGAAGCCCAAAGTGGCCAGGGGGCATTCTCAGCTGTCAGTTCAGTGGAATCCGTGCTGTGTTTCCAGGTGGGAGAGTTCCTTCTTTCGGGACCAGGGCCTCCAGTCCTGAAGAACATAGGGTTGCTGGGACAGGAAGCAAAAATGCTGAAAGTGGGTCAATAGGAGTAATAGTGAGTGGTGCCACTCCAGTTTCCACCCCTTGGTTCCTGGACCCATGAATCCTGGCTATTGGAGACACAGCACCATATGTTGGCCGCTGGTTTAAAGCGTATACAGCTTCCTGGAGAACACTGCCCCAGCCTCGCAAGTTGTTGCCACGTAGTTTGCGTCGCAGTTGTGTCTTCAGGAGCCCATTCCATTGTTCTATCAAGCCAGCAGCTTCAGGATGATGCGGAACATGATATGCACCAGTGGATTCCGTGGCCCTGGGCCCATTGTCGCACTGAACTTGCTGTAAAGTGAGTTCCTTGATCTGAAGCAATGCTATGTGGGATGCCATGCTGGTGGATGAGACATTCTGTAAGTCCACGAATGGTGGTTTGGGCAGAAGCATTGCATGCAGGGAAGGCAAATTCATATCCAGAATATGTGTCTATTCCAGTCAGAACAAAGCACTGCCCCCTCCAGGATGGGAGTGGTCCTATATAATCAACTTGCCACCAAGTTGCTGGTTGATCTCCCCGAGGAATGGTTCTGTACCTTGGACTTAACGTTGGGTTTTGCTGCTGGCAAATAGGGCACTCAGCAGTGGCTGTGGCCAAGTCAGCCTTGGTGAGTGGAAGTCCATGTTGCTGTGCCCATGCATTACCTCCATCCCTGCCACCATGTCCACTTTTTTCATGTGCCCATTGGACAATAACTGGAGTGGCAGAGGAAAGAGGAGGGCCAGTGTCCACAGCGTGTGCCATCTTATCTACTTGATTGTTAAAGCCCTCCTCTTCAGAGGTAACCTTTTGATGAGCATTTACATGAAACACAATTACATTTATTTTCTTGGCCCATTCAGAGAGATCCATCCACATATCTCTTCCCCACACCTCCTTGTCACCAATTCTCCAATCATGTTCCTTCCAAGTCCCTGACCATCCAGCCAAGCCATTAGCCACAGCCTATGAATCAATGTACAGTTTCACATCTGGCCACTTTTCCTTCTAGGCGAACTGAACGGCCAGGTGCACTGCTCAGAGTTCTGCCCACTGGGAGGATTTTCCTTCACCACTATCTTTCAGGGAGATTCCAGAAAGGGGCTGTAGCGCTGCTGCTGTCCACTTCCGAGTGGCACCTGCATATCGTGCAGCCATCCGTGAACCAAGCATGACTTTTCTGTTCTTTAGTCAAATTATTATAAGGAACTCCCCAGGAGGCCATAGGTGCAGATTTGCAAAGAGAAGGTAATGTGACTGGAGTGGGGACTGTGGGCATTTGGGCCACTTCTTCATGCAGTTTACTTCTACCCTCTGGTCCTGCTCTGGCCCGATCTCGTATGTACCACTTCTATTTAATAATGGAGTGTTGCTGCGCACGTCCAACTTTATGACTTTGTGGGTCAGACAATACCCAGTTCATGATGGGTAGTTCAGGCCTCATGGTGACTTGGTGGCCCAAGGTGAGGCGTTCAGTCTCCACCAAAGCCCAATAATAGGCCAACAGCTGTTTTTCAAAGGGGGAGTAGTTGTCTGCAGAAGAAGGCAGGACTTTCCTCCAAAATCCCAATGGTCTACGCTGTGATTCACCAATAGGGGTCTGCCAAAGACTCCACACTGCGTCTTTATCAACAACTGACACTTCTAGCACCATTGGGTCAGCTGGATCATATGGTCCCAGTGGCAAAGCAGCTTGCACGGCAGCCTGAACCTGTTGCAGAGCCTTTTCTTGTTCCAGGCCCCACTCAAAATTGG